>LGRX02035194.1:0-63409 GCA_001247695.2 Cymbomonas tetramitiformis | reverse complement strand
GTATCCCCCCCAGATGAGTCTGTGTCCATTGTGCCTCCCCCAGATGCATACAGGGCATCCTCGGGGCATACATCTGCTGGGGCCTGGGGGGGCATAGAAGACAAACATGAGGCACGCATCTCCCCTGAGGCCTGGGGCATACATGGCAACCTTGGGGCATGCATCCCCTGGGGCTTGGGGCATACTGTACAGGGCATCCTTGGGGCATGCATCTGCTGGGGCATGGGGCATTCAGGGAATCCTTGGGGCATGCATCCCCTGGGGCATGGGGATGGGGCATACATGGCAACCATGGGGCATGCATCTGTTGGGGCATGGGGCATACATTGCAACCTTGTGGCATGCATCTGCTGGGAAATGGGGCATGCAGGGCATTCTTTGGGCATGCACCACAAGCATGGGGCATACAGCAACCTTGGGGCATGCATCTGGGGCATGGGGCATACAGGGCATTCTTGGGGCATGCATCCGCGGGGCATGGGGCATTCCGGGCATGCATGGCCGGGGCATGGGGCATACAGGCATCCTTGGGGCATGCATACCCCGGGGCATGGGGCATTCAGGGCAACCTTGGGGCATGCATCCCCTGGGGCTTGGGGCATACATTGCAACCTTGGGGCATGCATGTGGTGGGGGATGGGGCATACAGGGCATCCTTGGGGCATGCATCAGCTGGGGCATGGGGCATACAGGGAATCCTTGGGGCATGCATACCCTGGGGCTTGGGGGATACAGGGCAACCTTGGGGCATGCATCCCCTGGGGCTTGGGGCATACAGGGCAACCTTGGGCCATGGGGCATGCTAGGGGCAGGCGGGCACGCACCTGCAGGAGCATGAGCAGCAGAAGCTGGTACATGGGCTGCCCCACCCTGCCGCTTCACTTGTGCTGAAGGGGCACACACAGTAGGTATCAGGCGAAAACCCCTTAGTTGAAGAACTTCTTAGTATCAGAAGAAAACCCCTTGTAGACAGATTGACTTAAAAGAAGACAGCGCAGAAAACCAGAAAACCAAAGATGCATACGGTGACTGTGGGAAAGGAAATACCGTTTCTGTCATCGCGTTTCCTTTTTTTTTGGACCGCAGCCGCGCCAGGCTGTTGAGGCGGACCAGCATCTGTGGAAGGAAAGATGCGTTCTTTAAAAGAATAAAAGAATAAAGAAAAAAAGAAGACGATGAGGGAAAGGCAAGTAGAAGCAATATTCTTACCTGCGGCTGGGTGAACCTGCGTGGGAAACAGGGAGTGCCCAGTCATCCGCTCGACGCGGCTAAACCCCTCCTGCTCCAATCTGCTGCCGCGGTGGACCTTGAAGTCACTCCTGGCGAAATGATACTCCAAGGCCACGCGCTCATGGATCGCGTGGGGGGGGTCGGCGTCTTGAACGGTGTACAGCCCGGTATCCGGGTGCCGCGACTTGATCCTGGAAGAAAAGAAACGTACGATGAGGTTGAAGCAAGAAGCTGACGAAAAGTAGGGCAGGCAGGTTAGCATGCGTACCATACAACATGCTTCGTGGTTTGATCACCACGTTTGGCGACGGTGGTGTACTCCACCATGCAGTCGCCGCATGCTGGGAACACGACGGTGTACCAGTTCGGTCCCTCATGTTGCCTGCGACAGCGATCGATTTCTTTTCGACTCTTCAAGACGTCGAACTTGCAATCGACGCAGAGGTCGACCAACCAGCAGCCGTCAGCATCTTGTTCATCTCTTCGCGTGCGGTTTAAGACTTTCTGAATATATTTTCCCTCAGCAGCATCTGGGTCAACGCACGCGCCTGGCATTTTTGCGAGAAAGAAGGAAGTAAGAGGTAAAGGTAAAGGTAAAGGGCGGGCGCTGCGAAGGTTAAATTTTGTTAAAGCTTGCAGTGGGGGATACCATGGGGCATGCCCGCCGCAGCGGCGGGCATGCCCCAATCGTACGAACTGTAGCGCAGAGAGTCGAGTTTCAGGGATTTAACAACAAAAGTCGAGGCATCATCGAATCTAGGGAGCGGTCGTTTGGATTTCGCCAGGAATCGCCGGCGACACGAGCGTGGCAACGCTTGTGTCACGCCTTCATGAGGTCAGGTCGCGATTTCAGGTCACCATGACGCGATCGGGCCATGACATCCTTCCCACCTGGTGTCCGATAGGCTTTATCGGTAGTTTAATGCGTCCCAAATGTGATACCGGGGACATGTGCACCTACAAGCACATACAACTTGTCTGCCCAGGGAACGGGGATGAGTTACATCAGTTAAACCCTAAAGGGCGGTTTGTACCGTTTACGGACGGATTCGAATGTGGGAATGTGCATCCAAGTTGTTCTACATGCCCTTGGCCTGCCGAAATATGCATTCCAAGGCGCGTGCACCTACCTGTGTGTATGTCGCAAATGACTGATCACTGGGATGGGTGGTCCATATAGGACATATATCTCACATAGCAACATTTTCAATTACGACAATTCTTGAAAACTTGCCTTTTAGAGCTTGAATTTTGTCTTAAAATATACGAAATCAAGGCTTACACCCGACGATCCCGCCCAATTGGGTGGAGTTGTGAAGGCATGTCGCGTGCCCAATGTCCACTAGCGTCCCCTGCATGGTTGTTTGCATGACACATGCTATATATCCCCACAAATAGGAAGCAATCGCCTTCAATTGGCATTCCTTAAGTATGGAAAACATTTACAATTAAGTGTTTTTTGGGTGTTTTTTGGGTGTTTTGGGGGCGTTTTTGCTCATAGTCGGTATATTTGCCGGTATACAGGTGCGCTACCGGGTGGGAATATGTTCATGTGACCAATCCCCAAGTTTTCATGACGATAGTCACCCAACGAAGTCGAAATGTAAGTTGTAATAGGAGATTGGAGAAATTTTACATGTCCCAAAATCATGAAAACTGGGTTGGATATGCCGAAAATCTGAATATATATGGTGCACGGATGCATGTTATGGCGCTCTTAAAGTTACATGGTGGTCATACACAGCATACATGATAACGTGAATGCACATCGATGTCCGCGATACGCGACAATGGCTACAATCCCCAAAACACCGTTTTTTTGCAAGAAATTCCATCCGCCCTTTAGGAGAGAGACAGTATGAGGAAATGAAAGAAACAATAAACAAACCATTGAAGGAGACCCGAAAATGATTATAGATCGCAGAAACACAGGCGCAGCCACATTTACTGCTGCTGAAATCTTCCCGTTGGCAGAAATAGATAGGGATCTAACAGTGTCACGTCCACTTGCTGCCCTGCCAGAAGCCAACATGTATAGACTTTCGAATACACGGAATGTGTTGGATATACCCCTAAGGCCGGGATATATTACACACAGTGGTAGTTTCTCAGAATGTATTAAAGTTGATAAGTTAGCCCGTTATATAGGCATAAACAGTTAGGGTTCTGGTTCGGGTGACAGTCACGCACACACACTCCTACGGGAAGAGTCACAAAAGCAGTCAGTGTGACTATTCCAGCACACCACCTAGTGTGGTGACCGGCCAGCCGAAGTTGGAACCCCTGAACAAACACCATCTAGAGCGGTGGAATCTGAGTTCTAGGGGAAGGCAGGCCTGTCCTTCCTGGCAGGGCTGTTCCCAGTCAAGAGTTGAAAACCTAAAACCGGATAACCGGTCCGTCATCGGACCCCTCTGCACATACAGCTACGGTCAAATTTACTGTGCAGGAGCGGCATGATTTACTTCTAGCCACTAGTTGGCGGTTGCACTGCTGTGCCAGCCCGCAGCACAGTCATAGTGTCGTAAATTGAAGTCGCCGATGCCGTGATTGAATCATTTGTGGAGTCATAGAAGAAATCGGAAAAGTGTCGATCGCCGATTGAAGCGGGTCCACCGCTCCACCCTCGCCCTCCTCGTCCGAGACGGGTGGGGTATCGTCCGGCGATGGTAAAGCACCACCCGGCGAGGGCGGCATCGGAAGGGTCGGAGCAGCCACAGGTGGCTGCGAGGGACCCGGGTGCCAAACCCAGCCAGGGCACCGCCCATGCAAGTTGTGGTACCACCCCGCCGGCTGCCAATACTGGAACGGTGGAATCGCCGCGGGTGATAGCTGTTGAGATGTGCCGGTGGTTGTCTCAGCAGCACCACCGACCTCCAGGCCGGTGTACAGTAGTCCGGTGCGCATGTCTCGCCAACAAAAGTCGCAGCGGAGAGCGGCGCTGCGGTAGCGCAAACACAAAAAGAGCGCACGCACCATCACAACAATTGCCGAAGAGCGGCCAAACCCCCAAGGCGGTGTACCGCACCCCTGTCGAGGTGCCGGAGGCTGCCGTACAGCATCCTCACCGTCAGCCGGGTCATACCCAGCAGCAGACTCGTCCGCATCGCTGCCGTAAGAGCCGGTCTCCGACTCGGCGTGCATGTACCGCGCATCGCCAACGTTTTGTCCTCCGCCGTGACGGAGAGCCCCCCCATCTGCGCGATCCTGTCCGCAAAGCAGAGGACGGGCTCGTGTGCGTGCATGGGATCCACCGGCAGCACGACACCGTCGTCGGACACATCCGACTCGTCAGGGTAAACATACGTGATTGCCGCCGGCTGTGATGCCGGCGGTGCGTCCTCACGGACATGTGTGCAAGCGGCAGCCGAGATCCCGCTTGCCACACCACCCACTGTGAAGCCCCCATGTGGGTGACAGGCTGGCAGTAAGATAGGAAGTCCTGCAACGCACCATCCTCCCGCTCCGGCTCGAGCCCGAAGGCACGCGCCGAAACGCCGTCGAGCATCTCCGGCTTGCCACCCGCCAGAAGGCAGAGCGCGTCGAATCTCTCGCCGTCGTGCTCGTCCATCGCCGCCTGGAACTGCTCCGCCAGTAAGTCGTCCTCGATGTCACCGAGGGAGAAGCTGTGAAAGCTCCCCCCAGCGCCGTGCTTGCCGCCATTCGGACAGTCGCGGTGCCAGTGGTGCGCGTCGTCCTTCTTGCATGTTGAATGAATTCCCGCAAAATGGGACGACGTCGCCGCTGCCCTTGTGAAAGGCAACGCGCTTCTTCCCAAGCGACTGCGGCCAGTTCCCCCCAGCTGGGAGGTCACCAGCCGCAAACCGTACACCGGAGCCGCCTCCCCCGTTGCCGATCTTGTTCTTGCCCTTGCCGTTGACCTTGTCCGTCAAGAGCTTCATCTGCCGCTTCACGTCGAGGATGATGGCTTTGAGGTCGGACAACTGCGAGCTGTCACCGTCGGTAGTGTGCGTACCGGCCTGGACGTGTCGGGCGTAGCACTCGATCACCAATTGTTGCATGGTCCATAGGTCGACGGCCGCCCGCTGCTGATGCGTGAACAGCCGTGACACCACCGGCGCGTAGAACGTCGGATCCAGCGCCGTGATAAACAGCTCCTCCACCTCGTCATCGTCCAAGGTGTTCCTCCTCCTTGCGGACCGCAAGGCTGCGTTGAAGTCCGTGACGGACTCCGACGGGTCGGTGTAGGCCTTGAAGCGGACGCCAAGGAGGTCCGACGTCCCCTGAAAGGGTGCACCAGAGCCCAGCAGACGACGTGCGAACTCCAGCAAAACCCGCTTGCCGTCCAGCGGGTGCAGCGTGGCAGATGCCTCGAGCCAGTCCCCCGCCGGAGAGGCGGGACACACGATGAGCTCGAGAGTCGAAAATAGCAATTTGACGGCCAACGTGGAGTCCTCCAAGTCGAAAAGCGGCGCAAATAAAACGTCCTGCGCCTCGAACGCCTCCTGGAGGGCAGGCACAAGCTTCGCGAGGAGTACCTGCGCGTTGGACTCAGTGCCAGTGAATTGTTCATGCTTCTCACGGAAACATTTTCGGATGACGTGCTTCGCTACGCTCTCGTCGAAGCGCTCACGGGTCAATGAGCGAACCCCAGCCAGAAAAACTGCCTGGGCGGAGTTCGCAGCCGGAACACCAGCAGGTGCCGGCGTAGCCGGCGTGACTGAATTACGCGCTGCAGCATCCAGAGTCGAAAATTGTCGCTAGAGAACGTCGGCGTGACGCCATACTCGTGGTCAATCTAGTCGCAACCATGATAAAAGAGACTGTAGAGACGAAGCGAGGGAAAATGGTACGAAGTTCGGAAGGAGCGGCGGCCAAAAGTCGAAATGCGGTTGTCGAGGAAAGCAAGGGAAACTGGGAAAGTTGTGGCGTAAAATATCTCCCCACGTGCATGTGGATGCAGAGTGACGCGGCCAAGGAAAGTGGTGTCGGATCCGACCAAAATTTCCAACGTCAACCAACGCGTAGCGAGGAAAATGAAGTCCGCCTTGTGCACAAGCTTCCCGTAAATCCAATCAACCAGACATCAGCTAGGCCATACCGTTCCGCCGCGCCTCTAGTGGAGCCCCTCACTCCATCTCAAGCGTCGCTGTTTAGCCAGACATGGCCAAAAGTCGCAGTGTCTAAAAAAAGTGCGTGGGACCAAACCTGTTGGATATACCCCTAAGGCCGGGATATATTACACACAATGGTACTTTCTCAGAATGTATTAAAGTTGATAAGTTAGCCCGTTATATAGGCATACTGTAAACAGTTAGGGTTCTGGTTCGGGTGACAGTCACAAACACTACTACGGGAAGAGTCACAAAAGCAGTCAGTGTGACTATTCCAGCAGAAGGGAACTGTAGCAGTTTCTGCCTCACCTGCCAGCACAAATGACAGCGGGAGCCAAACCTTTCATGATTTGCAGTATATCAAAAGGAAAGAGTTTTGGAAGTTTATGGGGTGGCACAAGCTAACATCAGACACTCCTCAGACATCGCTTAGCATATATACACAACGGGCTAATGATATTCATTCAGCACTTATAGCGTGCGACAATGAGTCAGATGACCCGAAGAATTGCTATGCGATAAGACCAGACCTTTTGGATATAATCATAGATGAGAGAGGATTAGAAAAGGACGGATGTGAGCTTTTTTTGTAATCCGGTAAACTCACACCCGAGAATCAGCAGGAGACGATGCAGTCCCACGGAAACAATGAAAAAGGCATTAAGACCCTTCTGCCACAAAGGGAAAATCGGTTGGGATGGATTAGCAAGGGATGCATATATAAACATGATCACGGGCAAGGGCTATAAGGTATATGGGAACCCACCCTTCGATGGAGACGTGAGGAGGGAAGCATTTGCGGTCATGGCGACCCTGTCCCGAGGACTAGAAGCGGCCATGAACTCGGAAGGCTTTGATGGGATTTGGATCCTGCCACTGTCCCCAAAGAACCTTAAAAAGTGGACTAACAAAGGCTTTAAACTGATGTTCAAATATCCAAGAGGGACCATTCCCTTTATCCCTCATGATTACTGGTCTGGAAAGGGACCCTATACACCACCGGGAGAGGGATGCTATAAAGATAAGTACTCGGATGTTGTCATATTGTCCATCGATAGCGCAAGTATGGGCTGTCCTGTGAATAAGAGGCTTGATAATGAGCAGCTGAAATTTAAATTGTTAAAGTGGTTCATGAATGTGGTGCCGCACAAGAAGTTACACACTAAGATGCTAAAAGAAACGGGAATACATCCTGATGACATGATAAAGCAAGCACTTGAGGAGAGAGAGTGTCCGTTACCTCCCCAACTGTGCCCGTGGGCTGAGAGTGGGGTTGTTCCGGGTCCGTAGGAACAATACCCAGGTGCACACCTGGATGGAGTGCCTCGAAGTACAGTACGGCGGGAACCCCATTTTTGAATGCGACAAAATGGCCAAGGGAACTTACTCTCATGGGATATTTACCAGAAGGTTTCGGAAAAGTGCTAAAGGGGATAGGGGTACCCCATCGCGGGCTTAAGCCTCTGCTGAAGAAGTTATCTAGAATGTGCAGACGGCACTCTAGGGAAAGAAGCATGCTTCATGAGACGGGAACCATGCCCGAGAATGAAACCACAAATGAAGCCCCAAGCATCATGAAACTCTGTGTGAAAAATAAAAAGGGCACCGAAGTTGCAAAAACTGCGGGTAACATGTTAATCAATTACGTTAAATAGACCTTCCTCCCCCCTGCCCCAATGGGGCTGAGGCACCATGGGGGTCTCAGCCCCACGGGGGCAAAAGCCCAGGGGCCAGAGCACCCCTGGGTCCTCAATTTCCACCCCCACTGCCCAAAGTGTATTCCATGTTGGATATATAGTGCTAACTATATATTGTGGAAACAGCTCAGAATGCTTACACTTAAGATACCACAAGAAGTAAGTTATCTTAACCAAAGCTCGGCTTAAGCCGGAAACCCTAAACCTGTGCCACCCGTACTGTACAGATTACTCGTACAGACATAGGACTGTGACACACACGGTGTGACACATCCAGCACACCACCCTGTACTATTACGAAGGAAGAGTTAGGGTGGAGCAGGCAGGTTTGTTAGGGTGAAACACACCATCTCAAGCGGTGGAAACAAATTTCTAGTGGGGGCCTGTGCTCTTGGCCAGGGCGGCCCCATCTCTAGCTAGCACTACACACTGAAGGCTGTTGTGCCCGTTACACAGATCTAGTCGTGCTACTAGTGTTCCTAAAGCAACTCTAGCCACCTCGGAAGTGGTCCACAGAGTAGAGTTCACATAAGTTGTTGGCATTGTAGTTTTCAAACTCAAAGTCCAGACTGTAGATGCCGAAACAGTCAGAGTCCAGGAAACCAGAGTCCAGACTGAACGGTGTCGTTGTATTCAGCTGGTCCAGTGTCCAGAAGGGCGGGGCCAATCAAGTAGTCCACTGTGCAGTTCTGATAAGCAGAGTACTGCCCGTACACCACCGACCGTGGAGCAATTTCCACGTCACAAAGTGCAGAGGCGGTGACGGTGTCGATTAAGGCCATGCTCACACAGAGAAATAGTGCCGGCAGTGTTGTTGCCGTGAGAAAAGTACCAATTGCAGGGGAGAAGTCCTGTCGCGATTGACCGGCCCCTGGCCGAGAGAGTCTCCCAAGAAGCGGGTTTGACCGAAGATTGGCCGAAAGAATTTTGACCCTTAAGTATGGAAAAAGATGTCAAAACAAGAAAAAACAAATGTTTTCCCGAAAACTGGCCGAAACGCCTCCGGAGAGGACTTCTGCTTTGACCAATTGACGGTTTCCGTACACCACCAACCCGTGGAACGGGTGGTGGGACGGCATCATGCAAGTCCTCGCCGTCGGACTCCGAGTCAGCCACGCTAGCTGAATCATGCGTGGAAGAAATGTACGGAGGCAGGGGGGTAAAGGAATTAACAGAAACCTCTGGCTCGGGCTCGAAGAAGCCCAACTTCACAGACATGTTGTCCATGAAAGACTGTACGAAGGGCGGCTCGTTGTCGATGTACTGCTTGGGGTAAAGCACCACGTCCTCGTCGGTCTCGATCGCCACTTCCGGCTCAGGCTCCACGACGGCATCGTCGATCACGGCGGGCGTGGCCGAGCCGAAGTGGACCATGGGGAAATGCTGCGACTCAGACTCAGCACCACCAGCTACCTGCTTGAGCTCGCGGAGAGCCGCGCGTGCCTCGTGCACGCGGGTAGCAAGGAGAGAGGGTTGGGAGGGCGTCAATCCTGCGTACTGCGCCCGAAGGCCCACGTCATTGTGCTCGGAGAACGTGAAAGGCTCCTCGTCCTGCCGAACCAAGGGGTGATCATGTTGAGCACAAAGTCGAGCAAAGGCCGTGTAGTCCTTGGCGTCGAAAGCGGTCTGGAAGGCGGACACGAGGCCATCGGCGTCGTCGGCTTGCTCAATTACGCACTTGTCGCACTCGATGTCGGCGGTGGGACAATTGGCGGAGTCATGCCAAAAGCCTGGAGGGCAACGGACACACTCCGGCACAACAGCCTTGGAGACGACGTGAAAGGAGACGGAGTGCATGCCGAAGTGTTTGTTGTCGCGGCGCCCATGTTGCTGTTGCCAATTGCCGCCCTTGGCGAGGGGCGAAGCGGTAAAGCGGTGTTGTCGTTGACGTCCGTGAAACCTCCCATCTCCTCGACGGTTCTGACGGTCACGCCAGGAGGAAGGGGGAAAGTGCACAACACCTGGCTTGCCCGTGGGCTTGCCCGTAGGCGGAGCCGGCCAGCGTGTAGTCGACTCGTCGTTCGCATTCTCGTCGGAGAGCGAGGCAAGGACTTTGTTGGCGGCGTCGATGTGGAATTGAAAGTCCTTGATGAGGGCCTTGACGTCGACGTCGGACGGCAGGCCAGAGTACAGAACATTGGACTTGTCAACGAAGGGCACATGGTGCTTGATGCGGCCGGCGTTCGCTTCCCAGCAAACCTCAATCAAGGATGTGCGCGAAGATGTCCTCGAGCTCGACCTTGGCCAACTCAACGTCCAAACGAAGTGGCGTGATGACCTTGTCGTAGAAATCGGTGTCGAGGGAGGCCAGCAGCTGCTTCTTGGCCATCATGTCGTCCAAAGGCCCAGAAGCTCCGTTGTCATATGCAAACAAACAGGCGTCAAAATCCTGAATCAATGGGTCGGGGTCCTTCTTGGAGTCGAAGAAAATAGAGCAAAGCTCCTCGTAGTGCCCAAGAGGTCGAACCACACGAGGAATTAACCTGTTGGTGACCTCGAGAATAGCACGCTTGCCATCCCGAGGTGAAGCCCCTCCCGAGGCTTCCACCCGACGTCGTGCCGTCGAATGTGGTGATGTCAACGATGTCAAAGTCGAAAAGAGGATACCATTGTAGATGGCGTTCACCTCTTTGGTCGCATCTGCCAGATCAAAAAGAGCGGTGTTGTCGGGGTCCTTCTGCTCGAACGCGTGCTGTAAAGACTTGACGATAGACGTCCACAAAGTGTTGCGGTTGTTTTCATTTCCATGAAAGGTGTCGTCCTTGGAGCCCAAGGCGTCGCGAGAAATTCTCTTGATGATGTCGATGTCCCATGATGAATTTAAAACCGCAGTAGCGCGAGTCCGGTCCGGAGCGGTGAGGGCAACTCCGGGCGAATTCGGCGTCGGTCTATAACGAGACCCGACGTCTCGTGAAAAAATGGTGTCTAGGCGAATACGATTGCGAGCCCCCAAGGGAGGCGTAACGTGAGAAGACGCACTCATGATGAAAGTCCTGTAGGTGGTAGCGTCGGGTTAGAGGGGCGATGTCGGAGAATACGTAAAAGCGATGAGTTGAGAGCGCAGAATGCAATCCCGGAACGGATATATAAGGAAGCCGTAACTGTGAAATTGTAAAGATCGAAACGCGTCGGCCAAGGAGTCTCACGACAAAAATTGATCAAGTTCTAGTCGAATGAAATCCAGCGCGGACAATATAAATAATCCCAGGTAGGCGCACGCTGCAACGAGTCCAAAAATAATCCGCCCGTAACTTGCTCTCAACCGCAACTGCGAAAAATCACGACATCAGATTGAGCCCCCAACGCCCCACCAAGCGGAGTGGCTTAGCCACTCATGTGATCAAACGTAGTGGAAGGTGCCTGGCGCACCATAACCTGTTGGATATATAGTGCTAACTATATATTGTGGAAACAGCTCAGAATGCTTACACTTAAGATAACACAAGAAGTAAGTTATCTTAACCAAAGCTCGGCTTAAGCCGGAAACCCTAAACTTGTGACACCCGTACTGTACAGAGTACTGGTACAGACATATGACTGTGACACACACGGTGTGACACATCCAACATTCCATCCCCACCAGGCATCAGCTCCGTGACCTGCTGATGTTTTTCCCGACATGGTGGCCGACACGTCTCCTTCGTGCCGAGCCGCTCTTGCTTCCATGCTTTGTGGAATGCCTCCTGCTGTAGCAAACATTTATGTATGAGGGGAACAAACTCTTGTGGCTACTGCCCCGCAGTCCTTGTGGTAGGACCAAATCGACGATTTGGTCCTACCACGAGGACCATTGTTCCGATAATTTAATTGGCCATCTCCCGTGATTTGTGGTGTCTAACCAATGAAAGGTGGTATATATAGGTCCTATATTAATTTATTTGAACGCTGGTTTGACCTATATCCATCCCATATATCCATGACGAACGCATTTCAAACCTCTACACTCAAAATTTTCAAAACGGATTTTTTGGAACATTCAAAATGTGGCAAATTAGTGACTCATCTTCAATATTTTTTTACCAATCATATATCAACACTACACCTGCGCGGATACCATAAAATTGAACCTATACATATGTCCCAATCATATTTGGGCGGTAGGCCCGGTTGGAATGCATATATCGGCTCTTTGACTCGTTGGCTTCCCCTCTAATATATTGGCTCGTTGTTTCCCCCCCTAAAACAGTGGTCACGCGAGCTGACCAGCCAGCCATCATAATTGCTTGCTACAGGGCATATATCGCAAGGTTGGTGTATGCGGCACATTAAATCTTCAAGTATATATGTATTGCGAATTTCTGAAAGTCTAACAGCATCCAAATATCTTATTTTTCGACTGGCGTGTACATTTTAGAATGGATGAATGCCAATTTCTAAAGTCCGAAATTCACTAAATTCGGAATTTGCATTGTGTTGAACATGCGCCATGCTGAAATAGAGCGGAAATGATGATGAGGGTGCGAAGTAACCGATCGTCAGTTATCTTATTTGGTCATAAACTCAAGATGTATAACCATGAGCATCACCGTGAGCCCCCCATGTGACTCCTAATACTCAAAATAACGGTGGTCCTTGTGGTAGGACCACCATTTTCTTCAAGCTTTTGGTGAAATTATACCCCTAAAGCGTGTCGTTCAACCACACACCTAAAGTCTCATGGGGGCCGCCGCTATAAGAAATAAAAATCATTTAACTCATAAATATCATGTGCGAATGTTGCCTGTGCCTCAAATAGTCGATTTAGTGATCGAAACCGCAATTGCCCATTGGTCCTTGTGGTAGGACCATGAATTTGGGTAGTAGCCACTTGCAGATCGTTCCGAAGGCGTTACTCATCGACGTAAATGATTTATTATTATTATTATTGTTAACATGACTTGCGCAAACGTCAACGTAACGTAAATGAACATCGGTCCGGACATTTTAGCTCGTGATGGGCTAGAATGTTCGGACCGAAGCCTCCATTCGGGGAAAAGCGATCGAAAGTTGATTTTTTCTTGAATAACTTCCATTCTAGATCCTTTGGAACTGTCATGGAGAGACAGACTCCCCCCCATAAACTAGGGGTGACTGTCTCTTCCTGTGTCACCCCTCGCCCTGTGGTGTCACTTGCATCTTGCCAGCCGACCGATAATAAAACACCCAAGTTATTTTATTATCTCATCTTTTTGACTGCGAAATCCGTGCGAGCCACTGCACAGCTTTCTTTACCTGCGTACATATATATATATTCACTATATATATATTTCACACTTCCCGTCAGGTTATGGGTTACCACTAGCTGGTGGTTTCTCACGTTCTTTTTAGCTATCATTCGGATCCCGCGCAACGCGGTATACAGTGACGCAACGTCACTACTCATCCAACCGGCCGGCAGTCACGCACCGTTACTTCGCCGCCTTCCCCCCAAACGTGCTGCAACAGCATCCACAGTTATTTATTTGAGCGCAGCGCCCAATCTTTTTCGTGCGCAACGCACGTTTGTCACCGTCGTTCTCGACTACGTCCCATCCAGCCGGCCGACACAGTGGCGCAACGTTACACATCGCCGCCATCTCCCCGTACATGCTGCAACGGCATCGGCTATTATTTATTTGAGCGCAACGCCCAATCTTTTTCGTGCGCAACGCACGTTAATCACCATCATTCTCGACTACGTCGTCCCCATCTATTTCACTTTGCGCTCTGGCCAGCGGCACCTCAACAGCAGCAAAATTGGCTTATCGCACGACGTTTTTGACGTCACCACCGTCTTCCTCGTCAAAATCTACCCCAAATTGACTCTTTCATCACTTGGAATTGTCCATTTTACGAAAAGTTGGGTTTCCCCTTGTGAACCCTAATAATTTCCCTTCGCAGAATTATCCAGTCTGCGCTGGAACCATGGCCACTGAGCGCCAACGTGCACGCCTCGCCGCTGTTCGGGATGCCCTGGAATATCTCCGAGAACATCGACGGCATTCTTCACCTGACTATCGTCTGGTGGTGTCTGGTGGTGCTTATGCACCATACACCAACATCGAGTCTAACGCCTCCGCCAATGACAAGACCTTTGACAGCAACGAGTTCCGTCCGCAGCATTCTCCGCTCTTTCATCCACCTTACGTGTTCATTGACCATTGTCTGGTGGTGTGTGGTGGTGCTGTAGCACCCGACCTGCCGTTTTCCCTCTCTGCTTTCGCACTCGTGTGCAGAGGAGGAGCACACCGCATTTTCCGCCTTCGCCCCCATCGGGGTGCCCGCGTCCCCGCACTTGCTCTGGTAATGCCACGCATTGTCACACCGCACCGCGTGGGCGTTGGATGACGACATCCTGGCGGCGCTCGACTGCATCCACCATCGAGTACTCCGCCGCCATCCACCAACGATTGCTGGGGCTAGAATCACGGCTGGCCTGTGGGAGTAGGTATCCCCACAGCACATGCATGGGCATAAGCCCCTAGAGCACGCATCTATAGACCAGCGCGGCGAAGCCAAACTAGCTGGGTTGAAAAAGACCTCTTAGGGTCTCCGATGATGCTTGTTTTTTTAGGGCTTTGCCCGTGTAGCCCACCGTAGGATGTTAGACCCGGCTTCGCTGGCTTGCATCGTGGCACCTCACGCCTTCGGGGTGAGGTGGTGTCATGGAGAGACAGACTTTCGCCCCCCCCATAAACTGGGGGTGACTGTCTCTTCCTGTGTCACCCCTCGCCCTGTGGTGTCACTTGCATCTTGCCAGCCGACCGATAATAAAACACCCAAGTTATTTTATTATCTCATCTTTTTGACTGCGAAATCCGTGCGAGCCACTGCACAGCTTTCTTTACCTGCGTACATATATATATATTCACTATATATATATTTCACACTTCCCGTCAAACTGCGCGAAAAAGTGCAGCTCTAAAGGACCTATATACACGCACATTCATGCTTTGAAACACGACAGTGGAGTTTTTCAGAGCAAGCAATTCCGTGTTGCGTCCGAATTTTAGGCGGTCAAAATGAGGTCTGGGCGCAACAACCGAGTTCACGTCTGGGTTTGGCGGATCACAGTGTTAAGAATTCCTGCTGGAAACAGCAGCTCAGGCAGTGAGGACCCGCTGCCGACGGTGAAACCTGAAACAACGGATCACTAAACTCGGATATACAAACGATATATACCCGAGATGAGTGACACAGGCTGACCACCGAAGATGACATACAGGAATGACACTAGACTGTACGAACTAGTCGTAGTGTCAATTCCAGCACACCACCTCATCTGAGGTGGACCAGCTAGTGACACTCACCACCCTAGCTACTAGAGTTTACAGATAAATGTCAGGATGTTAACTCTAGTTAGCTAGTCAAGTCACAAGTGGCGTGATGAAAGTACAGGCTAGCAAAATAAATACTTGCTAAGCCTAGGAAATTGCTAGGACCAATTTTGGTTTGCTAAAATTAATGCTCTGCCAGCTAGTGGTGGGTGCTGTTGTAAATCTCGCCTGTCTGCATGTGATGGAGAATGTTAAAAGAATTCTGCCTGTCGGTTTAGCTTGAATACTTCTGCGAACTATAAAGGTCTCCTGCCATAAAAATTGTTCGTCTTAATTGATAAAGCTGCCCGCTAGTGGTGAGAATTACAGCAACATCCTTCTGCCCAAAACTACGGCAAGTGGTGGAGATTGCTAACGCGAGCACCGCCTGTCTGTTTAGAGAACTAATAGTAGTCGTCACTAGAATCGAAACCAGCATCTTCCCCATAGTAAGATTCTTCATCATAAAAAAAACCAGCACCACCAATTTCGTCGGAATCGTGGGCTTCTGCCTCCCAGGCAGCCCACTCCTCTGCGGTGTACTCGATCTCATCGTCCGCAGTAGACTCATCTTCAAAAGAAACTGCGCTCACATGAAACTCGCTCTGCGGTAAAAATTCCTCCCCAAGTGGGGGCTCCAAAACTCCGCCATAAGATTCGCTCTGAAAACCTGTGTTCAGAGTTCCATCCCGTTCCAACTGCTCTAACGGAAAACGACGGAGCGGCCAAGTGGCCATGACGCTCCACCTCTCCCTCTTCACAACTGTCAGAGTCATCGTAATACCCAAGGGGGTACTGCGATTCATCTTCATCACTACTTTCTCGCTCCTCAAAATGCTGGTCCCCAGAGCCCATATAGGGAGGCGCCACAAGAGGGGGCGCATGAACGTAATGAACTTCTGTGCGCACAGGAGGGGCCTGTGGCACAATGTGCTGAAATCTGTATAGGCAGCCCTGACCGGGAGTCCCGGTGCAGGCCCCTATGACAGATTCCTAGGTAGCCAACACTGGACCTGTGACTGATCCGTAAGCCCGTGCTGTGACACACCGAGTGTCACATGTAGTTAGACTCGAGACCGTTCCTCGGAATTCACGGCCGGGAATTTCAGATTCATGGCCGCGAATCCTGACTCCGTGACCGTTCCGGGTATATCTAGCTTAGGGTTTATTTCTTATGAGAGTTTATCTATATTGGTTCACTGACTGTCTGATATCTTGAACCGGGATATTCCAGTAGGTCGTGGACCCATTCCACGCTATATTCCACAGCTAGTTTGGCCATGATTGGCTAAAGCAGCCGCTTGGAGAGGTGGTGCGCGACGGCGCGTTTGGGGACTCACGGGAATTTTGAGATGAGCTGTTTGCGGTGAGCGTCTTTGAGCCGCAGCTATGGGGGTTCGACCTGGACCGGGCCTAGTCGACGCAATGTTCATTTACGGTATTACGCTTGCCCTGATCCCGCTTGCTGCCGATTTTTGGGCTGGTGGCTCGAGCACCTTCGACCTCGACGACGTCTTCCAGTGCCCCTCGCTCGCATGGCTCTACCGCTCCTTCCGTGACTGTGACGTCGCATCTTCCCGACATTACCCGAACGCGCCCCGGCGTACCACCTCCCATCAGGCTTTCATAGTTATGGGAGTTACCACAAGAGCTAAGAAGTCCCTCACGAGGGACAGCGACATTGATGCCTCGCTGAGGCTTATCGACGGGGTTCGGAACAGCCCGACGGTGCGGACGCCGACTGTTCCAACCCCCGACCCTGCTTCGAATGGGGACGCCGACGTGGCCGTCAGGCGTTACTTGCAGGAGCAGGCGAGGTTGACCGACGAGATCTACAAGGCACGTCTGCATCGTGCCTGGGCCAAGAGCATCCGCGAGGACGTTCTTGGTGACAAGAAGCATCATTTCCGCGGTACGGACGACGCTGGCCTTCTGTCCGACCTGGTGGTGCAGCTACGTACGGAGTTCGAGTCTGCTGGGTTGGAGTTGAAGTCCTTTGATCTCGACGACCCCCTTACCCCGGTTGTGAGCCGGGTGAATGGCCTCCTATACGACGTGCTGGCTCTAGTGGTGGAGAAGCACAGCAACGCGTATGTCTGGCTCACTGGTACGGATGCTTCGTCTGACCGAGATGGCCGGCGAGCTTTGGTCGACATCATCAAGGGCTGCGTACCGGTGGCGCTGCGGGAGTCGCAGCAAGAGGAGCATGCGGCCTTGCGTTACCCCGCGAACGTGGACCCGCAGCCGATCTTGGCGCGGGAGCAACGTTTGGTGCGGGACAACAGGGCCTCCGACTGGACGCCTACGGAGGCTACGCGTAAGCTGAGCCTGTACACCAGGCTTGACCCGGCGTTCTACGCTGCGGTCAAGGTGCGCTACCCCATGGCTGCTGACTTGGCCCATGTACCGTTGGCCTCACTCCGTTCCATGGTGGTGGAGATCTACCACGCTTGGGCTCAGACTGACACGGGGAAGGCGGCTTCTGGAGCGGACGGCATCTCCGCGCACCTCTCCAGCAGCGAGTACGACGCCCTCCTCGTGAAGATCACGGAGCTCAAGGAATTGGTGCAGCGGCAGCACGGGGAGAGCGCTCCGGTGGTGCGGCAGCAGCGGGTGCAGCAGCGGCAGCAGCAGCAGCAGCGTGCACAGCAGCCGAGAGGCTACCGTATGGGGCAGCACAAGGTGCCGCCCGTGGGATTCGACCGGGACGACCAGCGAGCGAAGCCGTTCTGTGGCAGGTGCAAGAAGGCGGGCAAAGGTGAAAGCTACCACTTCTACCGCGACTGCCCGTTGGGCGGGCGCCAACACCCGCCCACCTCCACTGCGGCATTCTGCATTCCTATCGACGAGGAGGACGCGGAGGGCGTGCATGCACTTGCCATGTGTGCGCTCTTTCAGCAGGCAGCGGACGATGGCGCGGAGTCCTTTGCTCGTGCGGCTGCCGCGTACGGGCCGCCTGCGGTGCTTTGTGCGGGAGCGGTGGGCGGCATCGACGTGTCCGCCTACGGCTTCGCGGTGGAGCAGCAGTCAGCTTCCGACGAGCCCGTAGGAGACGACATTCTTCGACGGCTCGACGATCTTGCCGCGGAGGTTCACTCCGCGGCCAATCACCAGGTGCACTTCACACACGCATCTTTCCCGCCTCCTGACGGCATCGAGCAGCAGGCTTCGGCTCTGGTGTGCGGACCCGCCGCGGCGGGGACCACGCCGGAGGAGCAGGTTCCGGCAGGTGGTGCGGCGGCATCGGCATCCGCCGTGCCGGCCCCTGCTATGCCTGTCTCGCAGGGAAAGGATGTGAAACCCGCGCCACTGCAATCGGCGCGGGTAACCACCACAGCGGGCGCGGACGGTGAGTTCCCTGGGTTCATTCAGACCGTGAACCACGCCGCCATCGGGCAGGTTGACCTCACGGGTTACGACACGGACGATTACGAGGACCTCGCCGACGGCAGCTTCGTTGTGAAGCCGCGGACTCCGGCCATTTCGGCAAATCATGCGTCGGAGTCCGCGACCCACGTGCCTCAGTCTGGTGGTGCATCCCGCACCTACGGTTGTGGCAAGCCGCCATGGGGCTTCCCCGCACACGCGGGCCCGTGGGGATTTCATTACTTTGTCTCTCTCTTTCTTTTGATCTCGGTCATGGGAGTGGGAGCTGCCGCCTACACGGCGGCCAATGACATCGACTCTGTACAGGTATCGGGTCGGGCTGCACCGCAGCCTGTGCTGTGCAGGGGAGACTTATGCATCTACCCGGGTATATCCGAGCTGGACCCCGTCACTCTGGATGCAGTACTGCACTCCCTGGGTGCTGCGACGGTGGTTCACCGGCCGCCTGACCCACTGGAGAGCAGTGCTGCAAGCTACTACCGTGGACATTGTGGTGACGGTGCTCCTCTGGACTTTGACCCCGAGTAGCTTTACTTCTGGCTCTGGCAGTGCACCACTTTCTGGTGGTGTACTGAGATGTGCTTTGACCTCAACATGGTCTTCAATTTGGTTTATGCTTTACTTTGACATCTACAATCTTCAATCTGGTTTGCTGCCACAGTGCTTTTCAGTAGTTTAGCAGGACCTGAGTACCTGTATATTTCTGCACTTGTGCCGGCTAGAGGGTTTCAATTTGTGTATCAGAATGGCACAGTTGAATTAGCAGTTAGGTTTGTCACCCTAGCTTCTACCCTAACTTATCTTAACTTCTCTGACTTACCTGTCAGTCACCACCCACAGTGCTGGGGTGGTGTGCTGAAATCTGTATAGGCAGCCCTGACCGGGAGTCCCGGTGCAGGCCCCTATGACAGACTCCTAGGTAGCCAACACTGGACCTGTGACTGATCCGTAAGCCCGTGCTGTGACACACCGAGTGTCACAGGTAGCTAGACTCGAGACCGTTCCTCGGAATTCACGGCCGGGAATTTCAGATTCATGGCCGCGAATCCTGACTCCGTGACCGTTCCGGGTATATCTAGCTTAGGGTTTATTTCTTATGAGAGTTTATCTGTATTGGTTCACTGACTGTCTGATATCTTGAACCGGGATATTCCAGTACAATGTCTCTTGCCATAGCAATACTAGGCAAGGGTCTCGTGGTCGAAATCTGAGTGGAAACTGATTTTGTGGAAATAATTGCGGGCGCATCCCCAACGCCTGTCTCACACAGCGAAACAGCAGAACTCGCGAAATCATCGGAACCAGCACCACCAACCTGTGTGCTCTCTGAAACAATAATCTCCAAAATAATCGGCGGATCTGCGGTCAAAATCTGCGGAGAAATCTGCGGTGTACGAAAATGCGAAAAAGCTGTGTGCAAAGAAGAGCACAGTGAAATAAGCTGCTGAAATCTGTATAGGCAGCCCTGACCGGGAGTCCCGGTGCAGGCCCCTATGACAGATTCCTAGGACCAACACTGGACTACTGACTGATCTGTAGGTTCGTACTGTGACACACGCTGTGTCACAGGTAGGCTAGACACCGAGACCGTCCGAGACCGTTCCGGGTATATCTAGCTTAGGGTTTATTTATCTTATACAGTTTATCCACACGAGTACGGGACTTTCTGATATCTAGTGTACTTGGATATTCCGGTAGGTCGTGGCCCCATCCACGTTTTCATTCCACTTGCTATCTTGGCCATGATTGGCTAAGCAGCCGCTTGAGGAGGTGGTGCGCACTTGCGCGTTTGGGTGCGACTAGGATTTGGACGTGATTTTACGGTAGACGTGTTTTGCGGCTGCGAGTCATGGGCACCGCGCGTTGCTATTGCTCGGTTGTGGCAATGTTCATTTACGTTGTTTTACCTGCCCTGATCCCGCTGGTTTACGTATTTTGGGCTGGTGCTCCGGACGCCTTCGACCACATCGACATTTGCAAGTGCCCCACGCTCTTTTCGCCGCTCCGCACGTTCTGCCGTTACGTCATCCCTCCATTTCCGCCACAACGCCCAAGCGTGCTACCGCGCATCATCTTTTCTCTGGCTTTCAGAAGAATGGCGACATCTACACGAGCTCGTAAACGCCTATTGAAGGACTCCGACTTGGACGCCTCTATACGGCTTTTGGATGCGGTTCGGGACACTCCGACCGCTAGCACTCCACCTGTGGTGCCCCCTGCTGTTTCCAGCAACTCCGACACCGCTGTCGCGTTGCGGAAACATCTTGTTGACCAGCACGCCGCTGTTGACGTGGTCTACAAGGGGAGGTTGCATCGGGCTTGGGCCAAGGGTATCCGCGAGGATATCCTTGGTTCCAAGAAACATCATTATCGTGGCACTGACGACACCGACCGTCTCTCCGAGTTGGTGGTGCAGCTTCGGACCGAGTTTGAGTCCGCTGGGCTGGACTTGACCCCCTTTGACCTCGACGACCCCGCCTCTCTGGTTATCGAGAAGGTGAATGGGCTCCTCTATGACGTCTTGGCCCTCGTCGTGGAGCGGAACTCTGTGGCCGACACCTGGCTTCGGGGTACGGACTCTTCGGCTGACCGAGATGGACGTCGTGCCCTCATCGACATCATCAAGGGGAGCGTGCCGACGGTCCTTCGCGAGAGCCACCAGCAGGAGCATGCGGCGCTTCGTTATCCCGCAGGCGTTGACCCGCAGCCGATCTTGGCTCGTGAGCAACGTCTGGTGCGGGATAACCGCGCTCCTGACTGGCAGCCCACCGACGAGACCCGTAAGCTGTCACTCTACAACCGCCTCGACCCGATCTTCTACGCGGCGGTGAAGGTGCGTTATCCGCTTGCGGGTGACCTCGGCGGAGTCACTCTCCGCTCGCTGCAGGCTCTCGTCGTGGCCATCTTCCAGGCATGGGCGCAGTCGGACGAGGGGGCGTCGGCGCGTGAGAAGCGGACACTGGGGACGGGCGGTAAGCCCTCTGCGCTTATCACGTCGTCTGAGTACGCCGTTCTGCTCGAGGAGATTGCGGCCTTGAAGGCCTTGGTGCGAGGTGGCCGTGCGGGCGGTGGACAGCAGCCGCAGCCGCAGCATCGGGGGAAGCAGCATCCGAGGGGGTTTCGCGTGGGTGCAGGCAACCCCCCCGCGGTCGGCTTCGACCGCGACAGCATGGCATGAAGGCCAAGCCGCTGTGCCACCGCTGCCGCAAGGCCGGTAAGGGAGAGGTGTATCACCCGTATCGCGACTGCCCGCTTGGCGGTCGCCAACACTCACCGGCCACGGCCGCGGCTTTCTGCATTCCCATTGAGCAGGAGGACGCGGAGGGCCTGCACGCATTGGCACTCGTGCAGGTCTTCCAGGACGCGGCGGACAGTGGACCGGAGGCCTTCTCGCATGCGGCGTTGGCGTATGGTCCGCCCGCGGTGCTCTCCGCGGACGGCGTCGGTGGGATCGACGTGGCGGCCTACGGATTCAGCGTGCCGCCTCCGCCTTCTGGCGGGACCGACGACGAGGACATCTTGCGGCGGCTTGATGCCCTCACCTCTGAGGTTCAGGCCGCCCAAGAGCAGGTACATTACACCCACGCATCCTTTGTTCCTGGGAGTGCGGTTGTGGAGCATGCATCGGCTTTGGTGTGTGGCCCTGCCGCTGCGGCGGGGATCACACCGGAGGGGCAGGTTCCGGCAGGTGGTGCGGCGGCATCGGCGTCCGCCGTGCCGGCCCCTGCTATGCCTGTTTCGCAGGCGAAGGATGTACGGCCCGCGCCAGTTCAATCGGCGCGGGTAACCACCACAGAGGCGACATGCGGTGAGTTCGGAGGCTTCGTGCAGACGGTGAATCACGCCGCCGTCCACCCCTCTGACCTGACAGGCTATGACACGGACGACTACGAGGATTACGCCGACGGTACTTTCGCGGTGAAGCCGCGGGCTCCGTCCGGTGCTGTCGGATGCGGTGTGCCGCCTTTCGGCTTTGGCACTCCGGCGATCGGCGCTCTCGCGGTGCTCTCTCTGTTGTGCATTTCTTTTGCAGGTGTGTCTGTTTCGGCGTCCACGGCTCCTGCTGTGTCGGCATGTGCACCGGCTACGGAGATGCCTTCGCCTGGTGGTGATCTCGATTGGGAAACTCCGTCATTTTTCTCTACGAATGATTTTCTTGATCCGGTGATGACGGCTCAGGGTCTCCTATTGCTTGACGATGTGCCACAGCTTCAGCCGCCCGAGCCTCCTGACACTTTGAGCTTTTTAGCATTTCAGGATTTGGCTCAAGCGGATTTGGGTATTGACATGGCATTCTACTACGGCATGGCCTTACATGAGAGCGGACCTCTTGATGCGGAGCACTACTACGGTGCTGGTTACTTTACTTCCTACTATGGGATGGACTTCCGTGAGGCCACCGCTGACTACTTTGATACTGTCGATTGACTTCTTGCTCACTCTGGAGGCACACCAACATGGTGGTGTGCAGAACTCCTGTGACCTCAAAGACTTCTTCAATCTGGTTTATGTTTTGCTTTGACACCTTTATAATCTTCAAACTGACTTGCTAGCACGGTTCCTTTCACTTGTTTAGCGGTGCCTTAATTGCCCGTATGCTTTTGTTCACGTGCTACCTAGAGGTTTCCAATTTGTGTATCAGAATAGCACAGTTGGATTGGCAGTTAGACTTGTCACCTAGCTTCTGCCCTAACACTAACAGCCTTACATTTTCTGACTCTCCTAGCCAGTCACCACCCACAGTGTTGGGGTGGTGTGCTGAAATCTGTATAGGCAGCCCTGACTGGGAGTCCCGGTGCAGGCCCCTATGACAGATTCCTAGGACCAACACTGGACTACTGACTGATCTGTAGGTTCGTACTGTGACACACGCTGTGTCACAGGTAGGCTAGACACCGAGACCGTCCGAGACCGTTCCGGGTATATCTAGCTTAGGGTTTATTTATCTTATACAGTTTATCCACACGAGTACGGGACTTTCTGATATCTAGTGTACTTGGATATTCCGGTATAAGCTGAGACCGCTTGAGAGAAAGAACTCTCTCAAAACCAGAGTCAATAGATGCCAAAAGAGCTGTAAGCTCCTCACTCGAAGAAATCTGCTGCGAATCCATCGAAGAAAAAACGAGATCTAACAATGAAATAACGTAACAAAAATCGTAGGAGTCCACCCCGTCGAAATTACCCAAAGCCGTAAGCAGCCGCCTCCAGAAAATACGCAGAATTTGCTCTAAAGCGTCCCACAAGGCGTGGAGACGCTCAACCGAAAGATAGGGCGGAAATAAAATAAAATTCTACGCTAAAATTCAGTTCACGCGAACGTGAGAGGGACCATAACCTGCTGGAAACAGCAGCTCAGGCAGTGGGGACCCGCTGCCGACGGTGAAACAACGGATCACTAAACTCGGATATACAAACGATATATACCCGAGATGAGTGACACAGGCTGACCACCGAAGATGACATACAGGAATGACACTAGACTGTACGAACTAATCGTAGCGTCAATTCCAGCATGGTGGGCGTGGTGGGCCCATAACCTGCTGGAAACTCAGCAGTGCACGAGAGGGAACGCTGCCGACGGTGAAACAACGAACCAAGATAAACTCAGATAATACGAATATATACTGAGTTTGTCGCACAAGCTGATCACCGAAGATGACACACTGAATATGACACCTGACTGTACGAACTAGTCAAGGTGTCATTTCCAGCAATTCCGGTTCCGCCCCCTGCTACGCTACCGTACCTCGGTAGGGCTCTAGTACTATAGTTACTCCCCTTGGTGCGGTGCCGCGGTGTGTCACGGCAACGTCAGCGTCACGCACGCGACGCGAGCACGCGACGCGACGGTGAAGACTGAAGTCAAGCGAGTGTTGAATTAAATTGTGTATTGGGGAAAAAATCGGAGATGAAATCGAAGATTCCCCCTCTTTTGAAAAATCGGGAAAAAATTCAGTGCTTTAACAGTGCGAATTAACACTGCGTTTTTGAGGCCCAAATCGTAGGCTGTACTGCGTATGCTGTATTGATATTCTATGAATTGAAGCCATTGTGTATAAAATGACGAAAAATGAAGCCAGACACTGTGACACTGTACGCTGTATACGATTTCTGTCTCAGTTTTTTTTACGTCTTCATTCTTCAAATCTGAGAAATGTGTGAACGGATTCCGAAAATTCAGTGGCTCTTAACACTGTGAAAAATGAAGCCAGAATCGTAGGCTGTACACTGTACGCTGTACACGACACAGAGTAGAGCTGTGACACACGACACAGTGAGCTGTGACACACGACTCAGTGTGTCACTGTACACACGACACGACACGACACGACACGACACGACACGACACGACACGACACGACAGTATAAATAAAATTAAATATAAATATAAAGGTCATCCATGAATATGGCGTATGACTTCACAGTGCGGTAATAATTAAATTTTAATTATATTTAACCCAGGTCATCGCGAATAATGATGGGGTTCGGGGCGGAGCCCCCCAGCGGTAGCCCCCACATTACATGCAGTTCATGCATAAATGACAACGTATGACTTCACACGGCGTTAATAATGTAATTCAGGTCATCAGGAGAAAAATGAAGGGGGTCTGGGGGGCGGAGTCTCCCCAGAGGTACCCAACCCCTCCTCCTCCCCCCTTGGCCGCCTCTATTTGTCGCGGGTCTCTCACTCTTCACATGATGATGATGCGGATGATGGATACTCAGGGGGGGGGTTTATTTTTTCCCCACCTGTACGTTCACGTACCCCCTATAAAAATTCAGTGGCTCTTAACACTGTGTCATTGTCGAATTCCCCTTTATAACAGTGCGAAAAAATGAAGCCAGACACTGTGACACTGTACGCTGTATACGATTTCTGTCTCAGTTTTTTTTACGTCTTCATTCTTCAAATCTGAGAAATGTGTGAACGGATTCCGAAAATTCAGTGGCTCTTAACACTGTGTCATTGTCGAATTCCCCTTAACAGTGCGAAAAAATGAAGCCAGACACTGTGACACTGTACGCTGTATACGATTTCTGTCTCAGTTTTTTTTACGTCTTCATTCTTCAAATCTGTGGGTACCCCCAACGCAGTGGAGATGACTGGCGACAGATGACACAGTGTTAAGAAGGACGATTTTTGGCACCATGATTATGATCGCGACTTATCGCGAATCGATATTGTTGGAGGTGGATTCATCTCTGAGATCTGAAGAAACGTGTCGGAACGAATCGCAGAAAACGTCTCGAGACAGGAATACCGTTAGATTCCCGATGAATATCGTTAGAACAATCTCAGCAGTCGAATCACGCTTATTTCACGTTTAGGTTAGAACCCTTTACGGGGCAGGAGGTCTTGCAGTGTGTGCAAATTAGACAAGATGAACGCATTTGAGTTACAAATTTTAGCTTTAATAACGTACATTAGTATGCTTGAAAGTCTTGGAGCTTAGCATGGCTTTCTACCATCCCGGATCAACTTGTGGCATCCCGCTGATCCGCTTCGCACATCCGGCACGAAGCGGATTGCGGGATGCGATACCGCGTGATAACTTGGGTGTTTAAGCACACTAAGTTTCCTATAGGTACCATATGAGTTGTGTGAAGCGTCACATGGCTTCATTTGGGCACAGAATGTTCCGATGACGTGCGTTGACCCGCAAGCGGAACTCCGGGGATGACCGCGCCTTCCATGAACCTCGGTTGATGGGAGGCGCGGACGACCGGAAAGCCAAACTAGGGGTATCAATATTAAGCGTTGTGCACGCTCAAACCAGTCTCATCTCGCAACGAAGGCCCATTTCATGATGTTTCATCAAAGTTGGAAAATTTCGTACGAATGAAGAAGCAATAACACCTCAAGCCAAGGTGGTATGCACGCGCAGACCAGAAAGCCAAACACAAGTACTAGTTGGCGACCAGTGTACGTTCACACGCCTTGAAACTCTCAGTAGATGCTTCAAACCACATGTTTCATCGAATTCCGTACCTAATCAAGGAGTTGGGCTTAGTGGGGAAAATACGCTATACGACTTCTCACCGCAAGTTACCACCACCGTTCGGTAGAGGAAGGCGTATCTGGCGGATACCAAAGTTCAAAATTTTGAATGTCGATTTATATATTTTGGCATACTCTCTTAAACGCGTAAAAATAGCGAGTTTCCAGGGGAGTTTAAAGTTCGCTCGTTTTCCCGTTGCGCCACTGGTGACCTGTGTCATCTGTCGCCAGTCATCCCCACTACGTCGGTGGTACCCAAAATCTGAGAAATGTGTGAACGGATTCCGAAAATTCAGTGGCTCTTAACACTGTGTCATTGTCGAATTCCCCTTAACAGTGCGAAAAAATGAAGCCAGAATCGTAGGCTGTACAATGTACGCTGTACACGACACAGAGTAGAGCTGTGACACACGACACAGTGAGCTGTGACACACGACTCAGTGTGTCACTGTACACACGACACGACACGACACGACACGACACGACACGACACGACACGACACGACAGTATAAATAAAATTAAATATAAATATAAAGGTCATCCATGAATGACAAGGTATGACTTCACAGTGCGGTAATAATTAAATTTTAATTATATTTAACCCAGGTCATCAGTGGAATAATGAAGGGGGGTCTGGGGCGGAGCCCCCAGCGGTAGCCCCCACATTACATGCAGTTCATGCATAAATGACAACGTATGACTTCACACGGCGTTAATAATGTAATTCAGGTCATCAGAGAAAAAAATGAAGGGGGGGTCTGGGGGGCAGGTATGATGCCAACCCTCCTCCTCCCTTGGCCGCCCTCTATTGTCGCGGGTCTCTCACTCTTCACATGATGATGATGCGGATGATGGGGGGGTTTATTTTTTCCCCACCTGTACGTTCACGTACCCCCTATTGTGAATTGTGTATTGTCGTGTGTCGGACTGTCGGTGTTGGCTTGCGTTGGTGATGTTCGCGTTTGTCTGCAGAACACTGATCAACTGAAGACTGAAGTCGGTAAAACACTCGACTGTACCTCGGTCGTGGACACTGTATCTGTTGGACTGTAGTCTAGCGTTCACTGTTGAGCTGTGACACTCTAACAGTAGTACTACTGTCCTCATCGGTATCACGCGACGGTCTATCAGACACAGAAGGCTGATCGAGACGAAGTCCGAAAACTGCTACTTGCGTCCATCGTGCGTACTGGTTGAGCGTATAAGACAAAAACGGGACACACGTAAACGGGTGGTTTGACGGGAAAATGCCTAGGATAACATATGAACTTCTGCAGAGGCGCGCCGAACACAATGAGGGCATGGTGTCCACGTTGGAGGTACAATTGTCTGGAGCAAACAGCGTCACTGCTTGTATACCACTTCTAGCTGTGCGGTTCAAGCGATGACGTATACAGACACCACTCTTTACTGGCAATATCCTTGCTCAGGAGTTTTTGCTTTGGTCACACAGGAGGTCGCCTTGCACCAGGAGGACATCGAGAAGATCGAGTGCATCGGTCAACACGCGCGCCACTTGAAAATCATATACATGCAGAACAACCTCATCATGAAGTTTGGTGAGATGCCTGAATAATATCACCATTCCCTCTCCGCGCGGTTTTTTTTTTTGCGTTTTCTTTTATCACTGACCCGCGCAGAAACATTCAGATTTCCCCAAGTTTATCCCGTCGGGTTGTGCAGAAAACTTGCACAGGTTAAAGGAATTGGAGTATTTGAATGTCGCCTTGAACAACATCACAAAGGTGTGTGGCGCTGCAATAGCAGTGCGCCTTTTCGTACCGTCGCATAGCTGCGTCAGCACAGTGCAGCACCGAAATACGCGAGGGGCCTTTCGTGAAACTCGGCGCGTTTGTGCCAACTCAGACGCTAACCAAGGCCATTCTACTCGCCGCCTGACTCTACTTCCACGCTTCCAAGCAAATCACACCCTGGCTTGAGCAAAAAATAGGAGACTGCTCCATCCGGAGTCATGCTGCGCGCCCCCTAATCGTTGTGAGCCAGCGGAATAGTCCGTACGATATGTATGAACACTGTCGGATCTCTGTCGTCATTCCTCAGGTTGAAAACCTGCAGCGCTGCGAGTCTCTCACCAAACTCGATCTGACGGTCAATTTTATTGATAAGGTATACGCCCCACCAACTTTCCCTCACTCGAGCTCCATCCGAGCGCCCTCAGCGAAAAGTGGAGCTCGAACACGCAGCGGTATGACTTGTGCACTTGGTGTAGCTGCAAAGGTCTGACATGCTATGTGCTCATTCAAAGTCGCTGCGTGGTGTACACATAGTATCTCAAAGTCTTCAACGTCGATGGGGTCCCTTTCATAGAGAACATCGCACAACTTTGCACCGAGGCTTACAGCGATCAGTGTGAAAGTGCGAACCAATGTCGTTGCTTCGGCCGTGCCACAATCCTATCTCTCACCCGTGCAGCTTCTGATCACTCTGGATACAACAAGGTGGTCACTGGTGTGCTTTACAGGCTGGCATGCTTAGTCTTCCGAGTCTTCAAGCGAATGAGTTCCTGAAAGAGATCTACCTAACTGGAAACCCCTGCGCGGTAAGTCAAACGCCACTGTTTGCCACCTCACCGTTTGGGTGCCTCAAGTACCGCTGGCTTGTGACCAGAGCCCTTCGCAGGTCTTTGTGGAGGGGCTTGTGACCAGAGCCCTTCGCAGGTCTTTGTGGAGGGGCTTGTGACCAGAGCCATTCGCAGGTCTTTGTGGAGGGGCTTGTGACCAGAGCCATTCGCAGGTCTTTGTGGAGGGGCTTGTGACCAGAGCCCTTCGCAGAGACTGGTCGAGAGCGTGGAGTGTGAGAGACACAGGATGCGAGAAACCTTTGTGTCTGGGTTCGTATTTGTTCGGAGCATCCCATGAAGCTGTTATCTTAACATCATTCTCCAGAACAGAAAAGAATGCAGATGGCTGAACTCAGGTGTGCACATGTCGTGGCAAGCGCCGATGAGCCGGTCGCCGGTGCTCCGGGCAAGCGCCGATGAGCCGGCTCCCGGTGCTCCGGCGCTTAGGAACTGGCACCGGGTGCTGGGGGTTTCTCTTGGCGGCCACAGGACGTGGAAGGCTATCGCGAATTCGTGGTTGCATCGATTCCACAGCTGAAGAAACTGGATGGCAAGGATGTGAGTCACCTTCCTGAAAGCCCTGTAGCCCTCCGCTGTGTACCCTTGGTTGTCTCAAAGCCTCTGGGCACCTCCGGAGAGTGAGGTACAAGTGCTGCTCCATGCTGCATCTCTGGAGGCTCTGCCGTGGAAGGCACATACCTCGAGGAACATACGTGCCGCCAGGACCCTATTTAGGGCGATTCTCAAAGACATGTTGAGCACGTCTACCGGAGTCATGGCAAGCAGAGTGCGCCTGGGAGTGCTTTCTGAGGGAAGGCGTCTGGACAGATCACACACTCCGAGCGCATTCTGGCAAAACAGAACCTGCCCGCCATCCAAAAACGCATCGAAAAGGAGCTCGAGGTACGTGTGACCGTGACAGCGCTGCTAAACCCTGCTAGGACGAGTGAAACATGCGACCTTACAGAAACCCTCACACAGCTGCTTGACAAGCACACGACTGGTATCACCCTCTCAAGACTGATATGACTCACGTAGTTGATCTGCGCAGCATACGGCTGACACCATTTCCACGCAGTTTCAACCTGCACATCGTTATTGTACCTCGCATTTAACTTGTCATTATGACAGTGAACGCTTCGGTGGCCCATGCATTGAGCAATGTCCTGGATGGGCTTGTCTCGCACGGACCCACCAGGACCCGTGGCTTGCCTCGCAGGGACCCACCAGGACCCGTGGCTTGCTGGGCCCCGCAAGGACCCACTTGTGGACCCGCCGGCTTGTCTCGTGCAGACGGGACCCACCACAGGACCCGTGGCTTGTCTCGCAAGGACCCACCAGGACCCGTGGCTTGTCTCGCACGGACCCACCAGGAGCCGTGGGCTTTGTCTCGCACGGACCCACCAGGAGCCGTGGCTTGTCTCGCAAAGACCCACCTGTGACCCGCGGGGCTTGTCCGCAGGGACCCACCAGACCCGCGGGCTTGTCTCGCAAGGACCCACCTAGGGACCCGTGTGGCTTGTCTCGCAAGGACCCACCAGGACCCGTGCTTGTCTCTGCAAGGGACCTACCTTGGGAAATCCGTGGTTTTTGTCTCGCAAGGACCCACCAGACCCGTGGCTTGTCTCGCAAGGACCATCAGGACCCGTGGGTTTGCCCCGCAAGGGACCCACCAGGACCCGTGGTTTGCGCAGTGAGACGGAGGGAACGCTCACACAAGGAGCAACCTAATGCTACCAAGATCAGTCTTCTTGTTTGGAAATTATCTTGCTCAATCTAGCTTGTAGGGGAAGAGTTCCTCTTGGCAATCCAAGAAAGGTAGCAGAAGTGAAGGCTGGGAACATGTGTGGGGTATATATCAAACAAAGCTCGGGAAGCGACCCGGCCAGCTAACCGACCTTCGCCTATATTTTGCCACCCCCTCAGTGGAGTGGGGGATGCGCCTTCCTGCAGATGGAGGGGGGTGGACGTGGGATCTAGCTTGCTGTGGTGGAGTGGGGATGCGCCGTGATAGAGGGGTGGACTTGGATTCAGCTGCGGGTGGAGTGTGGGATGCGCCTGCAGATGGAGGGGGTGGACGTGGGATCTAGCTAAGCAGGTGTGGAGTGGGGGTGGGGGATGCGCCTCTGCAGATAGAGGGGGTGGACGGGATCTGGGCTAAGCAGGTGGAGTGTGGGGATGCGCCTGCAGATGGAGGGGGTGGACGTGGATCTAGCTAAGCGGGTGGAGTGGGGATGCGCCTGCAGATAGAGGGGGTGGACGTGGATCTAGCTAAGCGGGTGGAGTGGGGATGCGCCTGCAGATAGAGGGGGTGGACGTGGATCTAGCTAAGCGGGTGGAGGATGCCTACAACGCTCCTCTGGACGATGTGAGTGTCGTCACCGTGTTTTGATTGCGCTTGCCCACACCCGGCCGATATGGCTGCTTGCACTTATGTCCACTTGCCTGCCCGCAACCTGTCAGTTTGACACTTAGTATCGCATATCCTAGATTTCATAGCTACCGGCGAATCACGAGCAGCTAGTAGCTGGCAGCTATGATTCCGGTTGTCAGGGGTATCCTCTGAAGGCCAATCACACATTCAGGCCTGGTCGCCTGCTTGCACCCGGTCAGTGTAACTTGTCGCATCCTGTCTACGAGATCTCAAGCGCTCCCAGCAGATGGCCCTCTGCTGCCGGAACTCGGGTTGTACCATTATTGCCGATGGCTCTGGACGTTGCGCATTGTGCAGGATATTGATCCCAACACAGTGGCACGGCCATGGTCCATCGAGACTCGAATCAAGGTGTGAGCCCTTACAAAACTCCAGCATGCTTTCTTATGGAGCCGTTGGATTTTGCTGCAGCGCCTGCTTCAATTTGCGGTGTGATCACTTCTCCAGAGGGGTTGGCCCGGGTTGAAACTGAGGGGAGAGAAGGGGCGTGTCTCCAGGATCATCGCGAGATGCGGGCAGAGCGTGACAAGCACGAGGCACAGAAGAAAGGTGTGCGGCTTAGTTATCACCCTCGGACTACACTCTGCTGTCACAAGTTGAGGCGCGAAATATCGGCTTCCTCATTAACAGCGCGGCCCGAAGCCCCGTGCCAACATAGTGCAGTTGAAAATCCACAGAGGCTGGCTCGGAGGCGCGTCCGATGCAATTGTGGCTGGCTCGGAGGCGCGTCCGATGCAATGGGGGCTGGCTCGGAGGCGCGTCCGATGCAGTGCTGGCTGGCTCGGAGGCGCGTCCGATGCAATGCTGGCTGGCTCGGAGGCGCGTCCGATGCAGTGGTGGCTGGCTCGGAGGCGCGTCCGATGCGGTGCTGGCTGGCTCGGAGGCGCGTCCGATGCAGTGGTGGCTGGCTCGGAGGCGCATCCGGTGCAGTGGTGGCTGGCTCGGAGGCGCATCCGGTGCAGTGGTGGCTGGCTCGGAGGCGCGTCCGATGCAATGCTGGCTGGCTCGGAGGCGCATCCGATGCAGTGCTGGCTGGCTCGGAGGCGCGTCCGATGCAGTGGAGGCTGGCTCGGAGGCGCGTCCGATGCAAGGCTGGCTGGCTGAGGCGTCCGATGCAGTGGGGTTGGCCTGAGTGGTCCGGGCGGTGCAGTGCTGGCTGGCTCGGGAGGCGCGTCCCGATGCGGTGCTGGCTGGGCCTGGAGGTGCGTCCGATGCAGTGGGGGCTGGCTCGAGGCGCGTCCGATGCAATGCTGGGCTGGGCTCGGAGGCGCGTCCGATGCAGTGGGGCTGCCTCGAGGCGCGTCCGATGCAATGCTGACTGGCCCGGAGGTGCCATCCCGATGCAGTGAGAGGCTGGCTCTCGAGGCGCCGTCCGGATGGGGGCATGCTGGCTGGCTCGAGGCGCGTCCGATGCAGTGGTGGCTGGCCTGGAGGCGCATCCGATGCAGTGGTGTGGGCTGGCCTGAGGCGCATCCGCCGGTGGCAGTGGGGCTGGCTCCGGAGGCGCGGGCCCGGGTGCAATGCTGGCTGGCTCGGAGGCGCGTCAGGTGCAGTGGAGGCTGGCTCGGAGGCGCGTCCGATGCAGTGGGGGCTGGCTCGGAGGCGCGTCCGATGCAGTGCTGGCTGGCTCGGAGGCGCGTCCGATGCATGCAGTGGTGGCTGGCTCGGAGGCGCGTCCGATGCAGTGGTGGCTGGCTCGGAGGCGCGTCCGGTGCAGTGGGGGCTGGCTCGGAGGCGCGTCCGATGCAATGCTGGCTGGCTCGGAGGCGCATCCGATGCAGTGGGGCTGGCTCGAGGCGCATCCGATGCAGTGGTGGCTGGCTCGGAGGCGCGTCCGGTGCAGTGGGGGCTGGCTCGGAGGCGCATCCGGTGCAATGCTGGCTGGCTCGGAGGCGCGTCAGATGCAGTGGGGGCTGGCTCGGAGGCGCGTCCGATGCAGTGCAGTGCTGGGCCGCACACCTCAGGGTCTATTGATGATCAAAGGGGCTCTAAATTTTGTATCCTTTTCAACTTGTTTTGCTGCCTCTGTGCAGCGCGCCCATCAGAGCACCACCTCCGCGGTGTTTGAGGAGTCACTATACTGGATGAAATTGGGAGAGGTGCGATCTCAGGCAACATGGACAAGCTATGTGGCGGTGACGCGAAGGCTTCAAAACCGAGGTACACTGCCTTATTGCCGAAATCCAAGGCATCCTGCTCCGATGCTTCGTTCCCGTTGCAACCGCAGCTGTGTGATCAAATCCGATCATCAATTCACCGGCTGAACCTCGGCATGCTGCATGGTGTCAGCCGGTCAATCTAATCGTTCAGAACCCTGTGGCATGGCAGTAAGCTACGTCGAGAGTCGTAGATGTGGTTGCGCCTGTACGTTATGTGTTTGTCGGGCCGATGACTGCGGCCTGAAGATTGGGGGGTATCTGTGATCGAGCTGATTCCTCACAGCCCTGCTTGTACTGCCAAGGTGAATGGGGGTACCGTTTCGGAAACGCTTTGCTCTGAGCCGCACGATGCTGACTTTGACTGACTCTGAGCTCCGAGCCGCACGATGCCGAATCGATTGACTCTGAGCTCTGAGCCGCACGATGCTGACTTGGATTAGATTGTTGTTGCAGCTGCCATGGCAATGTTCCCTTCCTCACATATCCACGATGACAGGAGGGAGGGATGGGCTGGGTGGCCGATGCAGGCGCTCCGAGATGCCCCCTCTGCCGCAGGATGGGGAGCGGATCTGGCAGAAGAATGAGGGGGAGTGGGAGTTCACCCTGCTGGAGGTGGGACTCGGACCTAGTTTCCATCCACAGACTGACGTCGGTGATGCGCGCGCTGCTTCATGCGAGACTGCGATGCTTCTGCGAGGCTGTTGGCACTATACCTCCTGAAGTGCGTCAGATAAATGCTGCGAGATGATACAACTCGGCCACGGCAGTGATGAGGGGGCGACGGCGGGCTTGGCACGCTCAGAGCGAAGACCAGTGATGAGGGGGCGACGGCGGGTTTGGCACGCTCAGAGCGAAGACCAGAAGTCCATCGTGCTCGACGTGGCCATTGGCAAGTACCTGGACACTTCCCTGGTGGAGCTGGATGTGCAGGTGCGCTGCTCGCCTGCCCTTGATCTGGAAACGAGACTGCTTTGTGGTTTGGTTCTGACGTAAACGCGCAAAACACTGTGCCCGAACCATGGAGGAGGTCACTGTACAAGCCTAATATTGGCAAGCGTGAAGAGCCTTGATCATGCGTTGGATGTGGAAATTCCGGGAAACTGTGAACGGTGATTTCAAATGCGAATGGGCAGTGGGCCCTCACCCGCGCCTTGTTGATCTGACGCTTCAGTATGTCAACTATAACAACGAGGGTTTCAGTATGTTAGGCCTATGCGAATTTTGCAGGGTTGGTGGGATCACGGAATTGGTTATTGGATGGAATCTTGCATTGATGAGGACTGATGAACGCAGTGTTAAGCCAATGCGACGAGCCCTAAGTGATGTCTCAAACTCTGTAATGCATATATTTTGGCATGTACCCAGTATTGGTGTTCAAAAATTGGCGCGCACTGCAGCGTCGCTGTTCTCGAGTTTTGTGTCAAGGATAGGAGGAAGGGGGGATCGAGCAGCCGAAGCTGGTGAGGATGCTGGTGAAGGGTAAGCTGTTACAACTAGAGCTGATGGAGGAAGTCACCCCTGACAAAAGCAACGCGCAACGGGCCACCGTATCTGGTCATCTGGTAGGTCAACCGCCCAAAGCGACCAGCCTATCTCACCCTTGCATGAACTTTGATTTCGTCACATGGCGTCATTCAAGACGTCACTCTAATTGTGAAGTGATGTGCAAAATATGGGGCGAAGCTTTCTGAACGTACCATCAACTTGCCTGCATCCTTCACGCGGGGCTTGATGCGGACCGACTCCAGTACATTTAACATTTAGGACCCCGACACCTGCATTCCCGAGGAAACAGCGCTCTGAAGCAGTGGGCATTCCTCTTCCACCCTCTTTAAGCCCGCCGTGTGTACCCTTCGTTGTGTTTGCTTACAATTGGAATTTTTGCAACGGTGTCGGGTGGGTGAGTTCAATTTTGAGCTCTACCGTCTTCTATTTCAAATGCCTTTGTTTTGGTCTTCTGTCATAATTTTGCAAATCCAATCGTTAGATGTGTATTATCGCGTTCAGACGTAGATATCTACAGCTTGCAAAACGTTCCTGGTTAACCATTACTGCCATATTTGCACAAAACGAAATGGCCCAGCTGCAAAAACAGCGCTGGCATCTGCTATATTGCACTTTTCAACAAAGGTATGCACCTCAGGAGGTTGCAATGTATCGGGCTCCAGCGAGGCGGGCTCGTGTCTCAACGCTGCATCACGGGCGCGGGAAACGCACTGCCTTCTGCAGGTGGTGACTATGCCAAAAGTGAGGGAAGTTCTTGCACCTGTGGCGCCTGAGTTGTTCACTATAAGCACTGCCCCGAAGAAGACTCCCAAGAACCTCAAATCTGTGCAAATACGAGGCATCGTGCCAGGAGGAGAATCAAATACGCCTGCTGATATAAAGGTGGGGGCCTTTTCTAGATATATGTGTTTGCTCTGTACGAGATGTGAAAAATGTAAAGGGACCTTCAACAATAACAGAATAATCAAGAAACTTGCTGCAGACTCCCATCTTTCACTGAGGGTGGCTCAAAACACTGAAATGCCACATGAAAACCTTGCATAACATATTTCGTCACAAATCGACTTAGAGGTTTGTTTCTGTTCCTAAATTCACAGGAAGCTGCAGTGACAACAGTGGATGATGATGATTCGTCTGATGATGAGGTGCCCCCTCTAGGATAACACATGCCATTCGTCAACTACCCGTGGCATCGATGCTTGAATCTCAATGATAATTTTCTAAAAGCATGGTTTGCAGTATTTTGTCTCTGTTTGATGAACACGCTCATTGGCACGGACATGAAAGTTAGCGATGCAGCAGCTTGGAGTTTAAGACGCCTCAATCATATCCGAGATACCCTCGGGCAACAGAACACCATACACTGTACGAAATATGCATTGTATAAACTGTAGTTTGTAGCGCAGATATGGCATATTGGACTAGGGTATTAGCATGTGGATAGGCACGATGGTGCATTTTTTTGCTGTGGACCCTCCCTGGAACGCTGCATGTTAACGAGAAGGTAGTAAGTGTTCGGCAACGATTCGTGGTGAGCATGTGCATATTGTGCTGACAACATTGTAATGTCCTATGTGAATTGCATCGGATGCGGAATATTCATGAAGTCATCCGTAAGCACAATCCGTCGGTGGACGTGAGTCCTCCTTTTGCGGCGTTGCAAATACTCTCGCACTTGCCAAGGTATGATATACAGGGACACTCAAGCCTTGGGGATTATTTATTTAGAAATGTTTTGATAAACAATAGTTTCAATATATTGTCACTAACTAACCGATACTGAGTGTGTTCTATCGAAATATTCAACATTGATTGGTAAGGACAGTGGGTAACGAACATTTATTGATTTAGAACATATGACTATATGGTATATGGGATAAAATAAATCCGTACCCGACTAGTGAGGTACAAATGACTACATCAGCGGCTCAGATATGATCAGAATATAACGGATTTCAAAAATCGTAAAGAAAAATAGCAAAATGATTTTTGGGGAATTTTTTGGTCATTGAATGACTTTAATGGCCCTTCTCGACCACCTCCAAGTTTCAAATTGCACGATGTTTAAAAAACAATTGAGCTTGCTATAGCGGATACAGAAGCCAATTTCCTCTGGCCACAGTGCTAAGCCAGTGTTAAGGATTTGCACCATTTTGATGCGATACCGTGCATAGATACAAAAACCGGGTTGCATGCCTTCAATTCATAACAAGTTGCGAGTATTTTGACGCTACTAGCCTTTATAGTCGGCGCACTGACGATCTTCCATAACCGAGCCCGAGTTTGCAACGTGGACTAATTAGCATCGCACAGTGGATATCTTGCACGCATACAAAAAACCGGGTTGCGTGCCTTCAATTCATAACAAGTTGCGACTATTTCGACGGTACTGGCCACTATGATGTGCGCATTGGCAATCTTATTCCAAAACCGAGCCTGCGTTCACGACGCGGACTAATTAGTATTCCCTAGCGTACATTGTGCATGGATAATTATATGTTTGTTTATAATTAGATGCGCGTCGTCACGGATTTTGGTTGCAGTTTGTCGAACCTGGGTCTGGGACTCTCTGCGCCGTTAAAAAAGCGGCGATTTCCAAACCACGGTTTGGTCCTTGGGTCATCACTGATTTCCGCGGACACGATGCGCAGAGCAGGCTATCTGACGGTACTATCCGATTTTTTTGTCGTCTTCCCACGAAACCATGGTTAGCGAAACCGTAACCATGGTTAGCGAAACTGTAAGCATGGTTAGCGATTATCGTGGTTAGGAAACGTAATCCGTGGTTAGCGAAGGGAATATTGTGTACACGTACGCGACAGCCTGTACGTCGACGTGTCTCATAACGTGAGACAGTAACCATGGTTTCGCGAAATCCCCCCCCGTGGTTGGCATTTTCGCCAACCATAGTTACGTTTCGTGGTCACGAACGTCATCCATCGTCAGCCAGATATTGAATCAGAAATGAAGAATCAGAAATGAGACGTTGCGTTACGTTGAGAAATGAAAAATCAGAGATTGAGTGATAGCATCGACACGCGGATTCCACGCAGCGGGTGACAACTGCCAGGCAGGAGGTGGCAACTGCTTGGCATTGGATGCCTGGAGGTGTAGCGAGTTCGCCGTGATGGGTAAAAGTCTAATGTAATGAGAAGGATTCGACACCACTATACCTCAGATTAGGAGCTCGACGTCTAACCACTGCGCCAACTATCTACCTCGTGTCGTGTATACTTGTACCGATTTCTCGTTTCTGAAAAAACTTTCTCGAACGAGAATGCACTTTCAGAAACGAGAATAATGCATTCTCGCGTCGGAGTGTCATCACGCTGTCGGCAGATGTCTCGTTTCGGTCGCGGAGATATAGGATTTTCAGATTTCTGAATTCCGAATTCTGAATTCGCACATATGGCTGACGCAGGCTGACGCGAGACGAGAATGCATTAAAAAAAAATGCTGACCGCGCCCGCCCCCCGCGGTTAGCGTTTTTCCCAGAATGCATTCTCGACTGCCTGAAATAATGTCTCACGTGAAGGTGCACGACGTCGATTGACAGACTGGAACCGACGTGGACAAACTATTCCCTCGCGAGAATACAGTTCCTGCAGATCACTCCACTCCCCAGATTCGGTCCGGAGTATGAGGAGAAACCGCCGAAAACCGAACGCTGCATCTTCGGATTTCTCCTCGTCAAATTTCCCATCGAGCGCGATGAGATGGGTGATGGTGGCTGACGCATGGAGCTGATTTACGACGACAAAACGCCCGACCTCCTCAGAGGAGATCGGGCAAAAAGTCCTCGTAGTTTCCGCTTGAAGATATCCCGAGGCCAACGAACGCATGCCCCGTGGCGTGGATAGCGTTTGTGCGATGTGCGTGTTTGACCCTTTTCGCTTTTGTTTTCAAAATTATTTTGTGAACCAGAGCCACTCTCAAACAGCCTGCACAACAATTTCACACTGAAAAAAAATGCCAAACGACGAGAACGCAGTACCGAATATTTTAGAAATGTGTTCTCAGCACCCTGGAAACATAGCGAGCCAGTTGCACCAACATCTCTCCAAGATTTCGCCTGACGACTCACAGAGCCTGCTAGATTTGTTGTCCACCCTTCGGCAACCGGACGATCATGTTGCCTCATCCGAGCCAAGCACTTCGTCTGCCCAACAGCTACCGAGAGCATCTCCTCTGCAGCCTATAAATGTTCAACTGTCCGCAGGTGCAATAATAAATTGTTACATTCTAGTTTCCACTTGACACAATGCGGAGCCAACATTCTAGATGTGGTCAAGCGGCCAAAAACGTGTGCATATTGCCAACACAGCTATAAATGATTGTAGTCCACGAGAGCCAGTGGGGCTTAAACCGCACACCCTGAGAGGAGTGTCTATTCTTTTATATCCTAGTACACACTAATCCATCACAACAGGTCACACATGATGCTATTGCAAGGCACATACATGCCAGAGTAGGGCCGGGGAAATTAATTTACTCATACGCCCAATGGGCGTGGTTTTTTCTTTTTCTTTTTCTTTTCACATACATGTGTTTGGTTATCGGCCGATACTCATATCCATGTGCTACTCATCCAATGCAGCATTCAATAATCATGTACCAACAATCAGTCAACATATTTTTCTGGTAACCATAGCCAATCATCACATTTATCTCAAATCTTTGTCCATGCCACTCTGATTTGTTGATTGTTGTCAATCGGATAATATTCACTTGAAAGGCTCATCGTGATTGCCATACCTTAATTGCTGGAACCATGGCGAGATTCCCCTTAAAGCGGTGATATTGATGGAGGTCGAAGGAAAATGGGCTATAACCACAGGTACCAAGAACAGCGCCATAGCCCAACACATTTGGGCGCACTTTTTCCTCTATGTATTCATGCAAATCCCCAAACATTGATATTGCAGAGAAATTATAGAGTGACATGGCGCGTCCCCATACCCTTTCGAAATCCATGCGCGTTGGTCGGTTGTGTACTCTCGGCAGTAATGCATCAAAAAAAGAAAACCGTTCATCCAAGTCGTGGACCATATCCCATGTCACAAAGCTCATCGCTCCAAACGCAACGTCCCATTCTTCCAACTTCAGCGATTTGAGCGCTGCTGGGTTCTTCATTCCCGTGAAGAGATTGAGGTGACTTGGGGAATCCCACTCGTGCTTAGCAGTCCACATGACTTGAGGCTGCGAAAGGTCGAGCGCCTTTTGCACAAATATCGAGTCGAATATATACAGCATCGATTCACCCAACTTCAGCTTGTGGAAGTAGTAGTAAGGCAGCACTTCGCCTCGACCTTTGAATTCACTTTGAATGATTTCGATTCCGTCTGAGCAGCCATCCTGAACTGTTGAGTGGTCATCCAGGATGATGATGCGGTTGTGGGGGTACAGATAGCGCAAATGCGCGTACGAGGTTCTCCACAGCGCTCGATGCCGGAACGCGCTCATGTGCCGCAAAATGATGAACACCGTTCCAGTGTCGGCACTTGCAATGTTTTCGTCCAGGACGGCTGGAAGATACTCAGGTCGAAGTTGACCATCTTCCTGCCACCCAAACCCTCCAATGCATGAGGTCACTAATTCAACCTGTCATCCCATCCTGGGCCGAACTGTAAACCAAAGCAGTGTTTGCTGTGGAAAGTCCAATGGCATGCATCGCGAGCACCGTTGTGAAGCTCTCAGCTGAGGAACATCGTAAGGAAGCAACGAATCACCGCAGCTCCACCCGGCTGCGCATGCTCAGGTAGGACACGCATAAAGCTCACCATTACTGGGCAGCTGCCCCCCGTGGTTTGCGCCTCACCCACTCTGAGCGCGGCACGCTGCTCCTCTGAAGCTGCGCAATGCAAACAAACCGCCTCACCGCACCCCCTCCCCGCACCTCCGTCCCCACACCTCACCGCACCCTCCCCGCACCTCACAGCAACCCCCTCCCGCACCAGGCATCACCTCACAAGACCCTCCCCGCACCAGGCATCACTCACCGCACCCTCCCCGCACCAGGCATCAACTCACCGCACCCTCCCCGCACCAGGCATCACTGCTGAAAAGGTTCCCCCACTCACCCAAACAGCCAGCAAAGCAGTAGAACTCTGAGGAAATATAATGCCAGTCCTCGTCTTCGCAAAGAGAAGACTTTTTAGAAAGAAAGATACAAACAGAAAGCACCCTGTGGAGAGTGTGCAAGTACGACTCCCAAGCATCCACGTTTTCCCCCGAATCCGGTCTGCCATTTTATGTAGAGTCTATCGGGGCGATGAGCATAGATCGCTGTTCATTAGCATTGGTGAAGTACGGCATTTCAGCTTTTGGCGAAGTACCTGGAGGTGGCACATGAGATCATAACTATCATAGTGGAATCACGCAAACTCACCTGTCACATGGGCCGCCTCCAATGTGCTGTTTCCGTTCGTAATGTTTGGAGCAGGTAAAGGGCGCCCGGGGCAACGTTGTTTCCACAAGTCCTCGTACCGCACCCCTGCAGACCCTCGCGATGCACTCTGTGTCATCTGACAGCCACAGCCAAACCGCACCCCCGCAGACCTTGCGATGCACTCTGTCATCTGACAGCCACAGCCAAACCGCACCCCCGCAGACCCTCGCGATGCACTCTATGTCATCTGACAGCCACAGCCAAACCGCACCCCGCAGACCCGCGATGCACTCTATGTCATCTGACAGCCACAGCCAAACCGCACCCTGCAGACCCTCGCGATGCACTCTATGTCATCTGACAGCCACAGCCAAACCGCACCCCTGCAGACCCTGGCGATACACTCTGTGGCATCTGACAGCCACAGCCAAACCGCACCCCCGCAGACCCTGGCGATACACTCTGTGGCATCTGACAGCCACAGCCGAACAGAGAGGGTCAAAGTGTGAATCAGGAGCAGCCTACGAGAGGTTGCAAGCAGGCAAAAGCCTAATTGGGGCTTAGGCTCGATTGCAGTGGTCCACATCAGCGCGAATGAAGAAAGGACGGCGCACCAAAACGACGGCGCACCAAAACGAATTTATCAGGAGGGCTCGCACAAGCAATTCAAACAGTGCCAGTTTGTGGCAAGTACCCGCGTCTCCGTCACATGTACATATGCGGCCTTCGGATTGGCCATAGGTGCGCCAGTGAATCATAGCCCTAGCAATAGGCGTGGAGGTAGACGGGTTCCCAAATGCTTTCTGAAGATCGGGGTAGCGGTCCAAGTAGCACTGCCAATTACAATCTGCAAAATTCAATCAACAAGTTCAGTTCGGTTAGCCATCGAGAAAAATAAACTTGCAATCGGGCGCCGCCCCTCTTGTCTTGCGAACAAGCGAGCCGCCGGCCATTGAGCGGGCGCCGCGCCTCTTGTCCTCCTACCAAGCGAGCCACCAGCCATTGAGCGGGCGCCGCGCCTCTTGTCCTCCTACCAAGCGAGCCACCAGCCAATGAGCGGGCCTTGTCCTCCTAGCGAGCCACCAGCCAATGAGCGGGCGCCGCGCCCTTGTCCTCCTACCAAGCGAGCCACCAGCCAATGAGCGGGCGCCACGCCTCTTGTCCTCCTACCAAGCGAGCCACTCCAATGAGGGGCGCGCGCCTCTTGTCCTCCTACCAAGCGAGCCACCAGCCAATGAGCAGGCGCCGCGCCTCTTGTCCTCCTACCAAGCGAGCCACCAGCCAATGAGCGGGCGCCGCGCCTCTTGTCCTCCTACCAAGCGAGCCACCAGCCAATAAGCGGGCGCCACGCCTCTTGTCCTCCTACCAAGCGAACCATGATGAAACAATTCCACTACCGTCCCCATTGGGAGTGAAGAGGAAACAAACTTGTGTCCGTGTCCCTCTTCCGCGCCTCCATCCGGGCTGCTGCATTGACCGGGCGACGCTCCAATCGCCGGTTGAATTCCAACCGCAGCTCGGCCGCCCGGGAACTGGCGGGACCTGCAACCAGCCACCGCGCCACCCCCTGGTGAGCCAACTGAAATATCTGTGCTGAGCATACTATGCTATGTGTCACGCCCTACACGTTCGCCACCACCACCACCAAGGTGCAGCCTGAGACAGATGGTCCACCGATGCATCTGATTGGGCGAGTTGTGCACGAGGACTCTCGCGCATCTTGCATCTCGTATGCTACAGGGGAAACAAGAGCCTTGCAGCAGCGAGTGTGACATCGCTTATATGGCGCCCCACCCGTTACGGTCAAAGAAAGCAAGGTATCATCTCCGCAGGGAAGCCGAACATCAGCAGAGCAAGGTATCATCTCCGCAGGGAAGCCGAACATCAGCAGAGCAAGGTATCATCTCCGCAGGGAAGCCGAACATCAGCAAAGCAAGGTATCATCTCCGCAGGGAAGCCGAACATCAGCGAGCAAGGTATCATCTCCGCAGGGAAGCCGAACATCAGCAGAGAGCAAGGTATCATCTCCCGCAGGGAAGCCGAACATCAGCAAAGCAAGGTATCATCTAGGAAGCCGAACATCAGCAAAGCAAGGTATCATCTCCGCAGGGAAGCCGAACATCAGCAGAGCAAGGTATCATCTCCCAGGGAAGCCGAACATCAGCAGAGCAAGGTATCATTCCTGCAGGGAAGCCGAACATAAGCAGAGCAAGGTATCATCTCCGCAGGGAAGCCGAACATCAGCAGAGCAAGGTATCAGCAGGGAAGCCGAACATCAGCAGAGCAAGGTAATATCTCCGCAGGGAAGCCGAACATCAGCAGAGCAAGATATCATCTCCGCAGGGAAGCCGAACATCAGCAGAGCAAGATATCATCTCCGCAGGGAAGCCGAACATCAGCAGAGCAAGATATCGAGCACATGGATGTGTAGTGCACACTTGACAACGCCGCTGGGTGTGGCCCAGTTTCAGGACGCTCAAGCTTCGCTGTATCATTGGATGCTTGCGTCGATACAAGCTGCGCCGAAGAGTTGCCGGGTGGCAGAGCAAGGCTTGGGGGACTCGGTGAATGCGCTTTGTATAGATCACTGCAGCTGCTGCTCGCGGGTGCCGCAAATCCTGCACCGGGAGAAAAGAAATTGGTGTTAAACTTCGATGATTGGCGTTGTCAGGCTGATCAACACGTTCATGTGTGACCAAGATATCTCTGTGATTGCAATACCCTAAACCCTCAACACCCAAGTGAACCTGTGCGCACAGAACCCTACCACGTCAGATCTCCACAGGCGCCACGATGCATTCTCGGTTCTGTGCTATAGGGTGCAGGGAAGATAGAGCACTCACCTGCGCCTGAAGCTGCGGCGCCTCGGCCATAGGTGCAGACTTCGTTTAAACCATTGCAGCCCGTGTCCGGTCCGCACAGTTGGCGAGGCTCTGGGCAGCTGGTGTACAACTGTAACTCCACGAATTGCCCATCTGACCACATGGAGAAGAAGGCGCAGTTGTGTCTCGCCTCGCAAAGCCTCGCAGCTCGAACGACGGCGAGACTCGATACCCGTGTGCGGATGTTGGCCGAGCGAAGGCCGGTTGTGTTGCAGTGGCCCGTGCCGAGAAGTTCCCACGCCTTGCCTTGCGAACGCTGAGAGAAATGTGGCGGCCGCTGCGGCCCTCTGCCGCTCTGCATTGGCCTCTGCAGCTGCTGCGGCCCTCTGAAGCTCCAACAGAACAACGTCCCCAAGCGTGGCACAAGAATTAGAGCCCCATCTTGCAATTACCCCCCCTAAAGAGAGAGGGAGAGAAAGAGCTATGCACGGCTCGGTGGAGGATGTGTGGCGCATCCGCTTTGACGGCCGTTCGTAGCTCCTCGTGTTAGGCAGCGCGAGAAGCCTGCCTCGCGGGCGTGTGGTCGCACTGGGCGCCGCGCAACCCACTTTGCGGCCCGCAACGCTGAGTTGGGAATGGGCGACTCGGTAGTTTTGAAGGGTGCATTCGGACCTCGTTGGATCGAGAGCAGTTTCATCAGTGGTCTGGGTTGCGAGATTGACGGAGTGGTTACTTGATGAGAGATTTCTGCCGAGGAACCGGTGGCTGCGCTTTATTGCATCTCAGCCGTCCAATCAAGAGACTGGGTTCATTCACAATGGATGCAACGAGCATCTTTCTAAGAAAATATCGACTGCGGAGCGCGCGGGGTCCACAAGGACCCCCCCTCCTGGAGAGCTCCAGCGACTCGTTGTTGTGAAAGCTAAGTAATGTGCCCCTGGCATGTCGAGACTCGTGCAAAAGTCATCCGTGAAACTGCACCTCGCATCACTAAGCTCGGAATACTTGGCTTCGGCGACAAAATAGCGACGCGGTCAATGGATTCCGGAGGTTTTAACGGTGAGAGATAGCAGGCTGATTCGTTACCTTTAGATCGGACCATAATGACGGTCAGATGTTTGGCTCGATAGCAGGAGCAGAAGGAGCAGGGACAACAGCGGCAGAGCAAGTGTGACAAAGTAGCCGTCAAATGGAATAACACATCCTGTGAAAGCAATTGGCTCTAACAATTGGAGTCTTCTCCAAACTGCAGGGAGTAATTTCTTGAAGCTTTGGTAATTCTGACCACGGACTCAGGGGACTGCCTGCAGTTCAGATTCTCACTGATGACCTCCCTCAGCCAAACTTGCAGAAGTTGGAGACCTATTTCCGGGTTGCGTATCGTATTGATGGATGATGGTCTATAGTCAGCTACACTGCCGTGGCGAGCCCTGTGTCGAAAACTGTGGGCCATCTCTTATACTGGCTTGGCGTACCACTTGCAAGCAGTCTTCTGTGGTTCACTGACATCGGAGCGCGTTGCTCGACTCTCAGGCACGCTTGCTTTCTACCTTCATGGAGGAGATTCTAAGCTATGCCCACTCTATTTGCCGGGCGCAGTTGTGGGAGCAGTCCATGGTCGTGCAGGCTGCATCGCGTATGCATGGATTCTGTAATTACGGAATGTTTGGAATGGCCGTACATCTCGTGTGAACGAGGCCATGGCTCCTGCGCCTGTGGTCTATGACGACCTTGAGCCGGTCCTATTCCCAGCGATCGCTGGCCAGTCGCCTTGTGAGTGGCTGAGATCTCAGTGGGACCTTCTGGAACAACCCTTGGTGGCAGCTGCGTTGTCATTATCAATGGGGTGCAGCCTCCAGTCTCCAAGGCCTTTCGCCAGGCCTGCTATGACATCCTTGGTTCCTTGGATAGCCCCAAACTCCAGCGTCATCTTTCAAGCGTGTTCAAGTGTGTATGCTGCGCTGGGCTGAGGGCTCGGCTCCCTCTTATGAAAAGCCACACAACCTGAAAAGGTTATCTTATTTATTTATTTAGGTGTATGCTGCGCCGGACACTTCACGCGGGCCGCCGGTCCGGGTGCCTGGACATCTTTGTCGATGATGGGCATAAGTCTGGGTAAGATCAAGCCCGAGCCCGAGCGCCGGACACTGGCCGAGTTGGAGCACTTGGCCTCGGTGGGGGTCCAAGCCTCCACCAAGACCACCTTCATGCCAGCAGTGGTGAATGTCGGTATGTCGGCCGAGAGATCCATATGCCCCAATTGGTTACTACTTCCAAGCCTCGGGCAAGGAACTGTACTGCGGTCGTGAGGGACATGCTACGCAGGTACCCACCGGGTGTGGAGATGCCCAACCGGGAGTTAGCCGACGTGGCAGGCAAGTTTCAGATTGTGATGCCCTTGATTGCCTGTGGCCAGAAAATGTTGGCCCCCCTTGATAGAGCTCGGGATGGCTCTGTGAACATGTTGGCCCCATTGATAGAGCTCGGGATGACTTTGTGAGCATGTTGGCCCCAAAATTATAGAGTTCGGGATGGCTTGGTGAACCCCGCCGTGAAGGAGTGGGCCCCAAAGCTGAGACGGGATGACACTGTCAAGCTGCAGCCGGGCTCCCGCCATGGACGTCTTCAGATGGCAGGGTTCACAGCTCGCAGGGATTGGATACTGGCCTTTTTCACCGGAGCGGCTCAGCGCTGAGTGGTGCGACCGTATCTCCTTTGCGATGCTGCAGGCTGTGAGGGGCTTACTCGGAGCACCCTGAGTGGGTCGATATCTTCGTTGGAATGTATTTGTATGGGCGGTATGTACTTTCAGGCTATGGCTATGGAGTTGCCTAAGCATTAGTCCGATTCGGACTACGAGTTGAGCCAGAAGAATGTAGTGACCGAGTTTCCTTATGAGCAGCTTATTTAGGGGTTTCTCGGATGGTGGGAATTCTGGACAGCACAGACGGATAGGTCCCTGCCTGTCCAGTCCTTTGGGCTCGGATTCTCGCCAGAGACTTCATGTGACGCAGTTCAGATACCGAGTGTCACACTTCTCTCATGGCTTGTGAAGGGTGCAGCGGCTGGAAACGCCACGTGGTCAGTTGGCAACGCTGAAGTGAGAACGTCTGCCACTGCACTTCACAACGCCAAGTGGGAGTACGTGTTTCTAGAGTCGTTGCTGCTGCAGTATGGAGTGCCAAGTCGTGCTCGGCTGTCCACCTGTCTGGCAGTTGACCAATGCGTATTGGTAATCGCGTGGCAATAAGTGAAAGCAAGAAGTGAAAGTCATGGCACGACGAGAAACATCACCTGCTGAGGGGACTATAATACTGCAGATTCCTCGCCCCGAAGGACAGGAGGCCTGAGGTAGTCGCATCGGAAAGCGGTCGTTGAGAAGTTCGGCCCAAAGAAGTAAGCTGTCCAGCCTGTGCGAATACAAAAATATAACACGTTTTGTCCATCGCATCCATACACCCGGGAAATCGTGAAAACATTATCCACGTCGGAGCGCGCACTATTTGATGTAGTAAAGTGCAGCGAATATCGTGGACAACAATAGCACGCCAATTATCTCTCCAACATATGGGCAAATATGGAGCGAGGTGATCCGTCCAAGTACTGCTCTCCATTTTAAATAACTGTGATTTCCGAACTGTTTCAATCAGGTATCGCTGGGTTATGTCACCCGCGACAGCAAGTCCATCCCGTCTTTCGCCGATCAAGGGGAGTCAAGAGAAACCGTTTGGTATCACAGGTCTGTCCACCCATCGACAGAGTGCAGCAAGCAATGCACTCTAATTAATCCGCGCTACACCTCGGTAGAACAGAGCTAGAGCTTCTGCTAATCAGTGTGGTACACTTTGAGTAAGTGTTTCGCGCACAGCGCCGTGGGCAAAGCAGTCGCTCAACCACAAGATCTTGCCAAAAGATATCAGGTACAATTGAGTTGAAGCAATACTGAGGGAGATATTTTGAGGTTAGACTCACCAAAGGGGAGGAATCGAGCCGAGCTTCCAGAGGCAACACCCCTGAGCTGTGCACTTGTGTTGCGACAAGAAGGAGCAAAATACTTAAGTCCCGTAACAGGACTCCTACAGCACGCGCCAACATCAGCCTTCCCTAATATCGCCCAATGATCGTTACTTGCACAGGTACTTCTTCATGCGGCAAGATTGACCTCCATGTGAGGTTTGTCCTATGTGTATAACTGTTAACTCTCGCAAGCCAGACGCAAGAGTTTATTGATTTTCCCTTCGCATGTCTTTTCATGCGATGGACATGCGATGGTGTCTGTCGAGAATCGCGATCCTCCGGCTTCCACTCGACTGAAACTTTTTAAAATTCTATTATATCCTGCCCCCAGCCCCCCTTCGAAATCGACGGATCCATGGGGCTCCAAGGTCCAAGCCACCCCAGCGGTCGAGTGACCCGCCGTCAGGACATATTTTACATTGTTTTTAATGCACATGGCGCCACGAGACCGAGTTTGGTGATAGAAAGAGTGATATCGGGATATATGTATATAAGGTATATATAACGTATATATATATATACCTTATATATATATATATATACAGTTCAGTCACCGCATAAAATACAGTCGGTGCCGGGTGCTCGGAACGGAATAGCATTACGAAACTGGTTAGATAATAATAATAATAATATAATAAAACATTTACGCTAGCAGAAGGGACAAAGTCCTGAGAGTGCGGTAACCCTGCAAAGCAGGCTAGTGAAAACACTAGGGGCTACTCCCTCTACTATAGCGCGCCCGCAAAGGGGCTCAACCCACTTTTCAGCAGGGTGACATCAAGAGAAAAAGCTAGGTGCAAAGCAAAAAACTCTAGAAGATGGAGAAGCAGCCATGGCCGGGTGAGTGGAGGGGTGGCTGAAACTAAGCGGAGGGGAGGGAAGTCGAAGAATTAAGGGGGATTTGGAGACGATGAGGAAGGAGGTCGGGTGGGCGGGGAGAGGGGGTGGTGGGGGAGGGGAGAGGGGGGGAGGGCCCCTCCCCTATAGGACAGAGAGCCATCTTTTATTGCAAGGCTTTTGAAAATTATTGCAGGAGGGTTTGAAGAAAGTCGTTTGTTTTTTGCACAGCTTCTGTTTCCGTCATGGTCTCATTGCCCAGGATGTCAACTGTATGCGGGTCAGTGTTCAAGGTGGTGGGGGTGTTTAACAGAAACACGTCTCGTCTATTTCTGGTGTGTTGCCTACAGATTCTTGAAAGTTTTTTAAGGAGAGGTTTAATCTTGCCACGGGGAACACCTATCGTGTTGAGGACAGTACCGAAAAGAGGAGGGAGGTACCCCATGAGTGTAAGTGCTTTGGGCCATTTCACGGTGCTAATGAAGGGCTTAGAAGCTACGTTGGTGATTGTCGTGTCATGGTGACCGCCATAATAATGCTCAGCACCATTCTGATGATAGGGGGGGTCTTGAGTGGGCCATGGGCACAACGAAGAAGGGAGTACGTTGTCCCTTTCGTTCAGAACTTCATTCCAAATATCAGGGCTAACTCCAGTGTATTCTAGTCTCCTCTCCGTGACTCTGGACTTAGGGAGGACATTGAGGAACCATCTAGCAATCTTTTTCTGTGTAGGCCTCCAGTCAAAGGCTGGTTGAGTATCGCTGGGTGCACTGTCTATAGCTATGATAACGACATCCGAGAAATCATCCTTATAGCATCCGCCCCCTGGGAGAACGTAGGGGTCATCACCCGTCCAATAACCATGTGGGATAAATGGAATAGTGTTATGCGGGAATCTGAAAACAAGTTTAAATCCTTTATCAAACCATCTTTTTGGTTTTTGGGAGACAGTGGAAGAATCCATGTTCCTGAAAATCCGGGTACAGTGTTGGCCGCTTTATGTCCCATTTCCAAGGTAGTCATAACCGCCGAAGATTTGCCCTTATCCTTTCCATCAAAGGGGGGATTTCCGTAAACTATTCTGCCAATGCCTGTTAACGGGTCCACGTAGGCATCCCAAGCGAGGCCATCAAAACCGATTTTCCCATGATAACAGAAGGGCCTGAGGGCTTTTTTCATTCTAGTGGTGGGTATGCATCTTCTCGAGTAAATTCTAGGGTGGGCATTTAGTGGGTTGGAGAAAAGTTCACAGCCGTTTTTGTCAAGATTTCTGTCATCCACCAAAATATCTAAGAGGCTTCTTCTTATTGCATAGCAGTTTTTAGGGTCTCCCGATTCAAACTTACATGCATTGAGGGCTTCATGGATATCGTGTGCCCTATCCGAGTACTCCGCAAGTGAGCATGGGACTGCTTTGTTGGAAAGGCGGTGCCAAGCCAAAAGCTTCCAAAACTCTTTCTTTTGAACATATTGGAGTTCGGGATATTTAATTGTTCCCTTAACATGGTCCACTTCAGGCTTTGCGGTCACAGCAATGGTATTCTTTTTTGAACTTGATGGACGGTACATGCTAGCTTCCGGGAGAGCGTGTAAGTATAATTCCTCATTCATTTCCTGTCTTAGGTCAGCAAGTGGAAAAAGTTTCGATGGTTGTGTTCTGATGTATGTGGTACCCTTTCCAGGGTTTAGTAGTTTAGGTTTTTCTGAGATTTCTTCAGCGATGATTTTCCTTAGTTCGATATCTTGGGTTGTTCTAAGATTATATAAACTATCATTATGTCCTGGGCATTCAAGTTGGATGTGTTCGAAGGTGCATTTTGTATTCTGTTGGCAGTAGGGGCAGTTTTCGGACCCGATTTTCCCCAGTTTAAATAAGCGTGCAGGAGAGGCTTGAAGACCCAGGAGTTCTCTACTTCTAGAAGCGGTGAAAGCTTTAGGTGTCATTTTGGAAATATCTTTGGTGGGGGCGGTGTTATTCTCGTTGAGCATTCTCAGATGCTTCCCTTGGGACTGTAGGGTTCTCCAATTATGATAGTGTGAGAGTCGTTGAATTCTTCTGATGTGACTACGTATATCGCCTAAAATAGGGACCTCAAAAAAGAATAATGAGAAGGGTAGTTCCTCGGCAGGGTCGTAGCGGGAGATGTCAAAACAGCCCCCTCTGAATGAGGCTCTTTTAGCAGTACGGTCCACTCTGTCGTGGACTTTGTCATTATTGTGACCCCTAATCCATTTAAGGATGATTTTACTGTGGTCTCCTTCACTGTAGAAGCCAAGTTCTTCTAGCAGTAGGCGAACAGCCTGCACATCTCTGCGATTAGCTTCACGTAGTTTGTCCCGAGCACTCATGGACCTGCCATCCTTTGTTACCGCAGATATTGCTGCCATAGAGTCAATGGCATGTACCATTGGAGTAATAGATTTGAGGAGTTTCTCTTTCTGTTCTGTGAGTAGAAATCGCAGTCCCGCAATTTCAGCAGATGTGCTACTCGGGTTTTGGATATCCTCCTTGATAAGGAGCCCCTGTGCGGAGAAAGTTCTCGAGGGGGGGATATTCATCTTCCGTACAAGTGGCATCCCGTTGTCAAAGTTTTTTATAGCATATGCTGCCCCACTGCATGCTGTTTTCTTTCCAGCAAAAAGGGAACCATCGCTTGCCATATCATAGTCTTCCATTTGTTTGCTCTTTTCAGCGTTGGAGGTGGATTCTTCTTCCGAGTCGCTGGGGCAGCTGTATTCACTTTCTTCCTCCGCAGTTTTGTTTTTCATTCTGGCAATAATGGTTTCATACTGTCTGTCTGAGATGTAATCATAGTGTGAGTTGATATCACTAACTGTAGCAAGGACAGAAGAGGGCGGGTCCATATGGTCATTATATTCAAAAATAGAACCTGCTGGAATTAGGATGCAACCGTCATTGGTGATGCTATATTCAAAGTCGTATTGAAGACTGTTGGTACCTTTGATTCTGACAAAGACATTAGGGTTTATGGCATTGTTACTGTATTCTGTATATTGTATTGACATTGCCTCTAAGTCAATATTGGTAATGTGAATAAGAGAGATGGAATTTCGGTCACCATTCCCTTTCCAGTGAAATTCACCCGTGTCGGGGGGTACTATGTTGTCTCTATATTGTTTCTTGACATATCTTGCCTGTGGGTCCAAATCTACGGGGTTTTGAAGCATTTCCTTTTCGATTTCGGTTAGCCATCCAGGGGGTCTACTGCCATTCAGCCTGAAAAAACATTTACTTTCTTGCCAGTTTTTTAACATTCCACCGCAAGGAGTTAGAAAGGAACCTGTGTGCTTGAGGTTGTATTTTTGTATTGCGGAGGTAACATTCCTCGACATGTAGAGTTGTCTGGGAAGGGTGGTGATTAATGTATTTTCACCCGCTTCATTTTCAGGGTAATTTTTAGAGTCAATAGCGTATCCAAGTTTTGCCATAATGTGACCTGTACGCCTAAACCAGTTAAAGCGTTTGTCTTTAGTATGGCTGTAGGTTGCATAGTGCGATAAGGGGAAACCCGATATAACATTTTTACCCATTTCGTTGTTCATGTTTTGAATTATTATTTTAAGCCATAGATTGCTATTTCTACGGTATAGTGAGATGAGGTGGGGATCAGTGATACGGTCCGTGTGGTTGTGTTGCCAATATTCGTGTTCATCCGCAGAACACAGGGTGTTCATAGTTTCGGTGATACACGACGCGGTTACAACATCAAAGACACTATCAATACCGTACCCGCCTTGGCAGACTGCTGTCCAGATTATTTGGTGATTGGTGTCAACTGGGCAGCCCAAATATTTAATTATAAACGAAGCTATCATTTTGTCTAATTCAATTGCGACATTCTTTGAGGAGTTGGCAATTGCTGAGGTAACTTTAAGGGGGTATGCCATCCTCGGAACTACAACCGCATTTATAACATATCTTAGCTGGTGTAGAGTCATGTGTTGCAGTTGGATGGATGTGAGAGTAGATTTAAGTCTGTCGATAAGGATTTCCGCCTGTTTGTCCCATTCCCCATTTAGCGCAAACCATACTCCGAGATATCTGTTTACCTCTTTGCTGTTGGAGAAATCGAGGAATTCTGGTGACTCAGGGGGTATCCATTTCGAATCAATGGAAGGACTTGGGTCATTTGTATTGGGCTCCAGGTGACCCCCTGAGATGAGTAAATCATCGGACGGGTCATATCGCGTTACTGTTTTGCCCTGAGGTTTAATGCGCTTTCTGTAAGAGTATTTGGATTTCTTAACATTGATGGGAATACCAATGAAGCTCATAAATTCATTAACTACACCTAGCATGTCTTGAACTTCGTCTTTAGTTTTCCCCACGAGAATGATGTCATCACAAAAGAACCGTGCAAAGATATTTAAAGTGGTGTCCTTTTCTAATAGGTTTTGGGAGGGAGGAATAACATTATTTCCTGGTTTGTCTGGTCTATGGCGTTCCGAGTTCAGTTCATATCCATATGTGGATCCTGTCGGGTTTACACCGTTTGCTCTTTTTGCTAACCAAATTGCCAGAATGTCCATAATGGCTACAAACCTAAGTGGGCTCAAAACTTCTCCCTGAGGGACTCCACATTCTAGGGACCATTCATCCGTGAGGCCTTCTTCAGTGAGTACCATTCTAGAAGCATCATTGGTAATGTCTGAGATGATGTTGATTATTTGTGATGGGAGTCCCAGCTTTCTCAGCGCTAAATTGCTCATCCAGAATTCAGCTCTGTCAAATGCTTGTTTGAGGTCCAGGTAAACTACGTGAAGGTCTTTGTCGTATCTATTGGCATCCGAAATTACTTCATTCAGAATTTGAAGTGAGTCATCTATGTTTTTATTCGGAAGAAACGCATCTTGAATGGGAAAGAGAATGGGGTGAGTGTTAAGTATTGTTTTGAGACGGTTAGCAATTATTGTGTTAAATAGTTTAAGACCCGTTTCCAACATTGTGAGGGGTCTAGAGTTATCTATTGTACATGGTGCAGAGGGATTTTTAGGGATTGGAAGGATGACTCCAGATTTTGCACTCTTTGGAAATTTCCCAGTTATAAGAATGTGGTTAAAAAGTGAGACAGTAACCTCTTGAAAATTTTCTGGGCCCTTGATCCACTGCGAGTATCTCATTCCTGAGGGTCCTGGTGCTGTGGAGATACCACAGTCCGAGTATGCTTGTTGGAGTTCTTTGTGCGTGATTTCTGTCAGTAGTCTAGCAGCGGCCGTATCGGGGATTTTGGGGCTGTCCTTTAGAATGTCAGTGAGCCACTGTGGGAGTTCATCTGGCTCATTCGGGTTAGTAGAAAATAGTTTTTTATTTTTGTATTCATCTAGTGTTGTGTTTAGTCTTTCTGTCTTTGTCTCAGGTATCTTTCCATCACTGCCTGGGGTAGCGGCTGCACCTTTTTCAGTAGTTTTCATCTTTCCCATGACTGTGTCTAGAAACCTCGAAAGGTTAGTTGAGAAAAGATGCTGCAAGGCTTCCTTTTCTCGAAGATTGCGTCGTTCAATGTCAGTGTCTCTGCTTTTCTGAAAAGCATTTCTGATTATTACATAATTTTCATGCAGACGTGATCCCCATGTGGCTGCCGTTTCATTGTGTTTGGGTTTGAGCGAGGCAAAAGGTAGCGTGCGGGCAGCCTTTTTGGCTTGCTTAGGAATGTTGCTTGCATGAGTTCTCGTGTCCAAATATTTGATGATGCGGCGTACTGTGTTTAGCCATTTGTATATATAGTTAGATACTGCTGATGGTTTTTCAGACCTCCCAGCTATGTTCAGATTCTTGGTGCCAAAGGCGTCACTTGCCGCCTGATGTGCCAATTTGTGCAGGGTATCCCATGTCGCGTCAGGGTGCATTTCCTTGAGGCCAGTGCCGCCGTTTCTAGTTGCTTCCGATCCATTTTCCATTTCGAGTGTGTTATGTAGTCTTTCAGTGTAAGACACCCAGCCTGTAGCGTATTGGAATAAATGGGCGGTGCAATCTATTTTTTCCGAATGCATCTCAGATCCGTACAGGTTCCAGAATTTAGCAGGCATATGGGGTTGTAGGAGAATATTCCAGCTGGTCATGTGCTCATCTGTGTTGGATTTCGTGATTTTCTTAACTTCCAGTGAGCTGAATGACAGGTGTCGTTTGAGATAGGCATTAACATCTTTCTTATTTAAAAGGTGAGGCGAACCTATATGCCAGATGTTATCTTTGTCGTTATGGCCTAAGTTGAGACCACCTTCCGGCATCCCCTTTCCTCTAGAGAGTAGGTGAGCTGCATGCCATGGGCTATTAAGGTAAATCCACCATTCCTTGGGTTTGTTGTGCCATTTTAGACATTGTTCTATATTGTCTTCCTCTTTATTTTTAGCTATGAGCTTACTCACTGTAATGGGGCTGCCGTCGATATTATCCCGTTTAAGATCAAGATCAGTGGTGTCACCCTTAATGGTGCTGATAGCGGTTCTAGCTTTGTTTTTATTGATGCACGCGTGCACAAGTTCGTTTGTGCTGTATCCGTTTGCTTCGAGAAGTCCTACAATATCTTTCCTGTTTATTTTCCTTTTTGTACCCTTATTTTTGTTTGTCATTCTAATTGGGTACCCTGGGTACTCATCATGTGTGGTTTCCTTGGCACCATTAAATCTAGGTGTTGGCAAAGTTGTATCGGTGGAAATCTGCGGTTTGGTGTCGATTTTAGGGAGCTTAAATTCAGCCCATACTATCCCGTGGTCGGAGATGATATAAGGGTTTTCCTCCGTCCATCCTGCTTTAACGGTCATTTCTGCCATAGCTGTGTTGGCCATGATATGGGTGAGTTTTGCTTTTGAGTTTTTGGATATGACATGTGTGAAAATTTCCGTGTTTGGATTTCGGTCCATTATCAGTTCATTGAGTGAGCATCTGTCATTGTTGAAATAGGTTAAAAGATGCTTATTCTTTTCGACATGTTCTTGATACGACATGTAATTTCCACCTGACACCCGCTGATTTGGGGTAATGGTGCAGTTTTTGTCACCTATCTCTACGTAGGCCTTTTTTGGATTATTTCCTGCCCTACCTGCCCAGTCAGTAAGTGTGTCATATAATTCCACTTGTTCCTCTACTAGTGTAGCATCATTCATATAACCGCTGGCTATGTAGAGCTCAAAACCATTATTTCCTGAAAATTTGGTCATTACTGCTCTCTTTGCATCTCCATCGATTGTGGTGACCGAGGTGGATAGTGGCAAACTCTTCGGATTCCATAGGATCATGGAACCAATGGAGGCTCTTTCATTTACATGAGACGTGCGAAATTGGATTCCTTTTTGTGTCATTAGGGTTTTGATTAATGCAAGGTTTTCAGTATTTACCTTGGTTTCTGATATACATATTATATCAGCCCGTCCGTCGATTAAAAGATTGCAGATTGTTTCTAACTTGATTAAACTGTCTTTATCTTCTTTGTGGTGTCGGAGGCCTCTCATATTCATACCCATTATAATCAAATTGTTAGAGTGTTGTGCTAGTTGTAGTTTAGTGAGTCGGTCTATTTCTTCTGACTGTCTCATGGCGTTTTTGTGTTTTGCTTTTTGTAGTATGCATCTGCCATCTGCGTCATAAATGTTCTCGATATCAAAGATTTTGTTTGTGCATTTGGTTTTACGGATTATTCTCTTTTGTTTATGAGAGTGTTTCCTGCGGTATCCATATGTGTGGGGTTCACAGGAAGGCCTTCCTTTGCCTGGATGAGGTGATTATAAGCAGTGTGAATGGATTTACAGTCTTTGTGCTCAGAATTTGGCTTTGTTGGATGTGCATCAATTTTCGGAAGGTGAGTTCTCAGTGATTGTCGTATGGTCGAAATGGCTTTGTTATTTTCGTGTTTGATTATCCTGGCTTCTCTGCCCGTTTGTGGTAGAATTTTAATGTTTAGGTTTTCAAGTTCGTATAGTAGGTCTCTGTTCAATTGTGCTGCTGAGAAGAATTTAGTGTTGTGCAGGATGTGACAGACTTTGTGGGCTAGTGTAAAATTGAAAACCCCCATGTTATTCGGGTGTACTCCCAGTTTCAAGGTTATGCGGTGCACCCTCAGGTCTTGAGGAAAAAGTGTGGAAATGTCTTTCTGGTGTTTATTGTTAGGGATATCAAACTCACAGTGAATAATCTGTCTTTCTGGAATGATGTGGACTGCAGTTGACCATATGTCCTTAGCCACAAGAAGATGAATTTGAATGTTGGTGTTATCCGTGTTCGAGGTGTGATGATATTTCCTATGCGATTCGATGGCTTCTGAAACTATTGTTTCATTAGTGGTGTGTGTCTTCCATTTCAGTCTGAAAGTTTCTATCAGAGTTTCTATCTGCTTTTTGGTTGTGGCACCTCTGCGTGTGAGGATGTGGTGGGGAGGTAAGGTCATATTAGGGCCGCTGATTGCGGCGTCATTTCCAGCGTGCTCCAAGTGTTTGAGCTCCAGTGTGTTACGGGTATTCTTTACCTGCAGCCCTATTTCTTCCCTCATTTCTAATCGGTATTTATGTATTTCCTTTTGCATCGTTTTGTTGCCATACTCCCCAATATATAAATCAGATTTTAGGTACTCGAAAAATGAGGTCTGGTGCAAGCCTCTGTTCCATTGTGCCCATCTGAAGGCGGTTTTTGCTACCCATGTGCCACAGTTGTATGTATCTGTTTGAAATGTTTCCTTGCTAGTGGTAGTTGTGAATTCATTATATTCTGTAATGGTTATGAAATTTTTTAACCAGGTTTTGAGTGCTGCCTCAATCATATTAATGGTTTCTCTTTCAGCTTTATCTCCAAATGGATCATATATGTAAGCTTCTATTTTCCCAGGTGATGATGAGCGAATCATTATGAGACGCCAATGTATATTGTCACACACGCCTATTTGTGTGTGGCCATATTTCTTGAGTCTGCTATTAATGAGTTGTGTGAGTTTTTGGTCCTCCCCTGTCATTTTCAGCATCATGTCTGTAAGGTCCATAGGGGCTATGGTACTCGGGTCCCGTATTTTCATTGCATCACCAACATGAGTTGCATTTAACCACCCCTTTTCTGAAAGGAGTGATTCCGTGGCCATTGTGGTTTCAACTACTGCGTTATCTTCGGTGCTTGCTCCACCGCTTAACAGCTGCTCGGGTTCCGAAATATTATATTGTTTAGTATCGTTATCCTTCTTGTGGTGGGTTTTATATTTCATTATTCTTGAAGGTAAATTCATTTTGGGTTTCTTTGCAGTTTGAGTCCGTGTTCTCTCCCAAAGCCATGCCGTTTTGGGGTTTTGAATCATGTATTTCAAGGCGCTCTTACTTATCCCTTTGCAGGCCTTAGGTCTCTTGTGGGTTAGGTGTATTATGACTCTGGGTCCCGGGAAATATTTTTTAGGGTTCAACTTCATTCTGCTGAGTTCCGCCATTATATGAAGAAGCATGATAGTGGGCCCGTAAGTGGTTGTTTGCATTTCCGCTCGTGTTTTAATAATATTTTCCTCACATCTCAAGAGGTGTCTCATTATGTAATATGTCATAATTATGCTGCCGCTTATAGCTTTATCTATTTTTATTTCCATTTAAAATATATTTCAAACCATGCTGGGCTTACTATAAGATAAATATATTGTGTTGAGTTAACAGCCCTTTCGGTCCATACCAGATTGAAGGTATACTTTTTTAAGTTTTTCTTCCACCGCGTTAGATTTGCAATATATCGCTGTATTATTTCCGAGCACCGTATTGGTTTATCTGTGGCCCGCTTGACTACACTCCGCGTGTCTTTTATAAGACCAGTGCGCACCTCGCTTCCCCCGCTCCCGTGGTTTCTGAACATTATTGTGCTCTCCGTGTTACGCGTTACACCCACTTGTTGCCTCCCCTCAGCTACCATACCGTTTATTTGGGCATTCCTCTTTCGCACATAATTTCGTATATGTCCTCGGGTCCCTTCCCTGAAATTTTTTGGTTCTAGGCTCATTTTTGCAAATTTTCGATTTTTAACGAATTGTGCCTCATGCAATTCGCTTCCGGTCCAAGGTTGTCCGGTTGCCTTTATTTTTTTCCCACTAACCCTTTTTGTCATATATAAGCATTGTGTGAAATATTTTCGCCCCATTTTACTTCTACGCACTTCCACCCGTCCCGTATTCACTAGGTGTCGACTCAAGAGGTTAGGGTTTCCCATTATTTTTGTGCTTATAGCCGCCTTTTCCCCTAAAAACATGTGTCCGTGCCCCCGAGCCTCTCGTAAGATTATTTTATCAGTACTATTACGGTGTATTGCATTCAGTTCTAAGTTGTTTAAACACCGAGCTAAGTTTACCGTGACCCGCTTCAGGTTAGTAACAACCCGCTTCGGAAAGCATATGGGTTTATTTGTGTTATTTGTTGACCGCATGTTGTTTTCCAGGCACCGTGTAAGTATTATTAAACTTTCTGTATAATGCATTGAGTTAACAGTATGCCGTGTTAAGTTGCCTGCATATTGTGAAGTGTTTCCTGCTTTGGTTTCCCGTCCTCTTAAGTTTGCTAGGAACCGTGTGTGGTTATTTATTAATATTTTGGTGTTTGACAACCGGTGCAGGTTTTCATATAAGTTTGTTGGTTCGGGTGCCTCGGAGGGTGAGCTATGTGAGGAACTGTATTCACTGCATAAGTGTTTATCAAGCGGCAGGTTATTATTATGCCAGGTGTGTGCTTTGTATTTATTTAGTGACGGTGTGCCGTACACGGGAGGGTCCCTATGATGAAGGTGTCTATATAATGCAAGTTTGAGAGTGAACTTTGAGCTATCTGTATGCCCGTGCTCTGGTTCAAGATTGAGCTTTTGAAGTCGGGAGAAATATGTATTGTGTGGTGGGACAAACTGTGGGGAGTAAACAGCAGTTGTAAAGGGAAAAGCAAAGCAAGAGCAGGGGTGTAAATATGTGCTGTGCATACTTAAATTTACTGCTGGCCGGTGGGTCACAATGAGCAGAGCAAGGAAGAGATTGACTCTTCTGGTTTTAGGGATGCTAGTGAGGGTCACTTGCATATCAGATGCTTGAAAGCACAAAGTCTGAGAGAGTGTTCAGAGAGAAGAAACAGGTTTAACAGTCCAATTTCTCAGTATCTACCTTCAGCAAGATTAATTCCTCCGTCACCTTCCTGTGTCAGGGGTTGTCTTTGGCTGCCTCCTGCGGGGATCTTGTGGGCAGGGCTGAGAGCTGAGGGGGTGAGCTTTCTCTTTAATGCTTTAGCTTTTGCTGCTTCCCACTTGGCTGAGTTTTTTGTGGGGGTACTCGGCGGTCCTGGAGGGCCTCCTGGTGGGAATCCTGGGGGGCCTCCTCCTCCTGGTCCTTTTCCTTTACCAGATCCTTTCCCCTTTCCCTTCCCTTTCCCGCTGTCCATACAGTTTGTAACAAACGCCGGCTTCTCATGGTACCGCGCCGGGTTTGTTCAGCTGGTGACACGCATGACAGTGGTGACAGTATGACAAGCTTCGCGAAGATGACCATCTGTGAGATGCAGACTTGCCAGAGAAGATATTGTCAATATCAGGTTACTGAGGAATGATACGATGACGACGGCAGTGACTCCTTTGCCACTGACGTGTCAGTCAGAATGTGTTAAACGGTAACAGTATTAAAGCTGGCATGGAATAATGACTTTCCATTGGCCAGATGAAGATTCGAGGGCTAGAACCCGTTACAGTTTTGGGAAATGTGACAGAGCATTGAGAGATAAGTGACCTCTGACCGAAGGTCAGATCAGTGGACTCATTATTGTTTTGCCTTCGCAAGTACTAGGTGGCTGTTCGCGTGCCAGTGCTAGAGTGCTAAGACAGATCTGCTCACAGCTTTTGTACACACAATAATTCGTATTTTGTGATATAATATCAATTTTGATGGATATATTTTGCTGCTGTTTTCATACTTTTTCAAAACAATAATGTCCTGCGCGGAGCGGCTTTTTATTTCAGTGTTAATCCGGAAGTGAAGGCCCTTTGGCGAGAAGTTAGCAGCAGTTGAAAGAGCGGATTCGGAAGTCAGGCGACTCCAGGGGCACCCACGGTGCACTGGCGGAACCTTTTTCTTCCCTGAGCCTGGTGGTACTTGCACTGTAAGAGCTTCCAGCAACAGCGGCGGCGGATCAGCTTTGAATTTACCAGACATGAGCGGTTTCCTTCTGCACAGTGATATGCTTAACACCTCTGTCTTCAGCGAATCCAGGGGCACCCCTGGTGCACTGGCCTAGCTGCTGACAGGTGTCCTTCAGTTTTAAGCTAATCAGCACTGCATGAGCTTGGGCGGCGGCAGCGACAAAGTCAATCAGCAGTTAATGTACACCTGGATGAGCAGCTCTCAGTGGTTCTTTCAGCTGACCACCTTGCTTGAAGTGAATCCAGGGGCACCCATGGTGCACTGGCTTAACTGAAAGGCAGGTGTGTTTTACCTGAGAGCTAATCAGCAGCGGCATCTGCCCTGTCTTACCGGCTAAGAGTGGATCAACAGCTGATGTGCACCTTGATGAACTATCTTCCAGTGGGCTCGCCAGCTGGCCACCTTGTCTGAAGTGAATCCAGGGACACCCCTGGTGTACTGGCTTAGCTGAAAGGCAGGTGTGCTTGGCCTGTGAGCTAATTAGCGGCGACATCTGCTTTTATTTATCAGTGAAGAAGTGGATCAGCAGTGAATTACTGCTCTATGACTGGAACTTCAACTTACGGTTTCTTTGGCAGCTCCACTTTGTCTGACGGTTAATCCAGGGACACCCCTGGTGTACTGGCCTGAGCCTGAAGCAGAGGAAGAGCTTGCTAGAGGACTGGCAGCTGCATCAACTCTGAAGGCGACAACTGAGTGGTTTATTCCCTGGTTTGACACAGTGACCTGGTGAATTTAGAGTTAATTACGTTTCCAGCCTGGAGTGCTGCTCACTACTGGAGTGACCTTCTGCTGTCTTATCACAATGTGTTGGAGAATTCTTCTATCCTTTCTACAGTGCTGGTCAACCGGTGAGGCCCTCATATCACGGGCCACCGTCTGAATCAGCAGTAGTGTTGCGAATCCAGAGTGCTCAGCATACTGGCTTAGCTTCCAACTCTGTCAGCGACCTGGTACTTGTTTGTTGGACTGGACTGGGGAGTGAGCTTATATGCCAGCCATGGCTTTCTTGATTAGCAGTGGTGGTGTGAATCCAGGGGTGCTCAGCACACTGGCCTAGCTCATACCGCTGCATATCAGTGTTATTTCCTGGTGTGAAGGAGTTGACCTCACTGTCACTGTCCTCTTTATGAACTCTGGCCCAGCTAACCCAGAAGGGCTCAGCACTCTGGCCCAGCTTTAATTTTCCTTGCACGAATACTCTACATCTGCTGCTGATTCAGAGCGCTGAAGCGCAGTGCTGGACCTCTAGGCATTCGCTGCCCACACGCGTTTCGTTCTTTCACTTGTTCAGCAAGGCAAATCCAGGGGCACTCAGTGCACTGGCCTGAGCCAGTCTGAGTCAAGACTCCAGTCTATTGGGGAACGAGCTTTGCGCTGAGAGAGGGGGACTCGCCCTTGGTCCCGTTGACTGAGCATCAACACAGCACTTCACCACGGAGGGAGAGTCAGAGCCAAGCGCTGCCTCCGCCCATTCTAGAGAACGTGAGGCACGACGGCTGGCACGAGGACGGACCAGTCAGGACCCTGACACGGAGTATATGAGCGCAGAGGGGTCGGGCTCAGAAAATACTCCCTCAGAACCAGCATCTCCAGCAGCAACAGCGCTAGGAGCAGCAGCACTAGTAGCCTCAGCGCCTGCAAACCAGTTTCTCTTTGCGTTTGACGACGTGGACGAGATGGATCACTATGAGAAGGAGAGCCACTCACTTGACAAGGATGACGTCAGACTCCAGTACACCGGTAGTAAGAGTGAGGACAGAGCGCTCTTCATCAGGCGTTTCGTGGACATGGTGGCGAAAGTCCAGCGGGCTTTTGAGGCCAAGAAGCGTAGGTACATGAAGTCAGCATCTTACCATGCG
>LGRX02035193.1:0-78855 GCA_001247695.2 Cymbomonas tetramitiformis | reverse complement strand
CCCGAGGCGTATGCCCCATGGGTATGCCCCGAGGCGTATGCCCCATGGGTATGCCCCGAGGCGTATGCCCCATGGGTATGCCCCGAGGCGTATGCTCCATGGGTATGCCCCGAGGCGTATGCCCCATGGGTATGCCCCGAGGCGTATGCCCCATGGGTATGCCCCGAGGCGTATGCCCCATGGGTATGCCCCGAGGCGTATGCCCCATGGGTATGCCCCGGGCGTGCATGCCCCACTCGCGAATAATGGGGAATTATCGGATATTCACATAAGTGAGCGAGTGGGGAAAATAATCGATGACAAAGCAGATTTCAGGAGAAGATCTGTAATGAAATGATTCATGGTAGATTCCAGGAGAAGATCTGCAATGGCAATACAAGTATCATGATCTGCCTGATGATTGGTGGAGGAGTAACAGAATCAGGCATGGGATGCTGGTAATTGGCCGATGACAGATGTCAATCTAGGAATCCTGCTAGTGAGTTAAAGAGCAACATGATGAAAGGGGAAGCTTGGGAAAAGTGAACCTCAGTGAGTGTTGACCAAGTGAAAGAATTGTACAAGTTTTACGTGTTAGGATTGGGCATGATGCCAAGACTGAACATAGGGATATAGATGTTATAGGTCTGCGACCATACATTATATCGAAAAGTGATAGTATTGCTAGGCTGTGTAGCCAGTATATGTCATGCAATTATACAGTGGAATATAAGGCTAGAAGCCTATGTGATACACCAAAAACAATAGAAAACATAAAAAGAAAAGAAAGAAGATAAAAGAAAAGGAAGGAAAATAAAGAGAAAAATATGTATAAGTTATCAGGAGTGTGCCTGGTACAAATTGGTTCTCAGATGATGAAAACGTTCTATGGACCTGTGGGATCTGCGAGTTACATGATGTTGGAGATGGCGACTTTTGCGTTTGCGTTTTGAGCGGTTTCAGCTTGCGTTTTACGGCTCAAAACACGCGCGGTACGTGCGTTATAAACACGGAAAAGTTTCGCTGTGGGACCTTCTTTTTGAAGGATTTGGTTGGGGATCTTCTGTGGGGGCTTAAGATGAAACTACAAGATGACTTGGGCGACTTTTCGTTTTTGAGTTTTGAGCTGTCTCTGCTTGCGTTCGACGGCTCAAATTGCGCGCGTTACGTGCACTAAAAACACGGAAAAGTTTCGCTGCGGGATCTTCTTTGTGGAGGATTTAGTTGAGATCTGCGTTATCTTGCTTTTTCTTAAGGCTCTGGGCGAGATTTGACACTTGATCTTAAGAATGTTCGGTTCTGGTCCACTCCGACGGCTATAGAGCTGGCATATTATGCGCGTGGACGTCTTTGGTGGACCCGTATGGCCGCTTTTTGCTGGATGTTTGCCAGATGTCGCGGATGCTAAGATTTGTTGCTGATTCCTTAAGTGTGAGCTTAAGTATGGGGGGGGGAAGTGCAAGCTTCCTTCTGAGACATAAATAAGCAAGACCGCTGGGGACTATGATAAAACTTTGCGGAATAGCACAAATAGCAAAAAACTTTCAGTTTTTAAGCATCCTAGAAGAGATTAGAGTCAGATGAGCCAGATCTTGTATCCTCACCATACTTAAGGCTATTTTTGGCAGCTGGTACCTTCTACCTTCTGGAGGAAGTTATTCATACCTTCTGGCGAAGTTCTTAACAGCTTTTGGTGATATTTTGGTTCTATATTGGACAACTAGTATTCTATTGGAAATATCATACGGCCATATTTGACACTGTCATAGTGGTCATATTGTCATAACGGTCATACAGATGTCTTCTTCTGGACCGCTGCCCCCTTCCACCACCGCCATGCACCCTTCCACCACCACCTTCCCTCTGACCCCTTCAGACCCCTCTCCACCAACCGCTTCCACCGCGCCTGGGCCTTCGGGCCCTTCCACCACCACCTTCCCTTTGACCCCAGACAGCTCAGTGGGGCATACAGTGGGGTATGCCCCGGGGCATGCGGGGCATGCGGGGCAACCCAGCATGCTTCAGAGCCAGTCCTTGCACGCCCTTTCCCCAACCCTTCCCTTTGTGTTTCAACAACAAGAGAGTGGTTGGGGCAGCGTGCAGCCGTATGCAGCATGGCAGGCTGAGCTTGCAGCGGGGCATACGGGGCATACGGGGTATGTGGGGCATGCGGGGCATGCGACGCGCCAGCTCCTGCACGCGACGAGCATGCAACCGCAACTCCAATCTGCCCCGGGCTTTCCCTATGCCACCAGTATGCCGCCACAACCCTTTGGCATGCCACACCATTATGCCACAGGCTCGCCGCTACCCCATGCCCCAGGCGTGTTGACACACGCCCCGTACACTCCCGCGCCGATGTCGACCACCTACGGGGATCCATGGACACTACCCGTTTACTTTCCACCGCCTCCACCTCCAGTATATGGAGCGGACCCTGCGTCGGAGGCACGCGCGAGGGAATGGTGGGCAGCGCGAGAGCGCATGGCGGCTGCAGAGCGGGCGGTGGCGACAGACATGAGAGTGGTCCCCCAACGACTGTATCCGACACCGCTGATGGAACCGATTCCTCACACCGATAATTCTCCTGACGAGGGTGTGATAACCCATCAGCCGCATCATCGTCGCCGTGCTTCGGGGCCAGAGACTCTTGGGAGAACCTTGCCAATACGCACGGAGCCCCAAGACGTGGTGACCGAGGACCTCTCCCAAGCTCACGCGTCTCAACCTGGGAGCACGACATCCGGTTCTGGCTATGAGTCTGCAGCGGGCACTCAGCATAGCCGCAAGCGACGAGAGCGGCGTCTCAAGTTGGAGAGGCATCGGAGGAAGGAGATGACGGACCAGGAGGTGTTGCAGAGGGTAGTCCGCGCCGAGACCGCTCGGTTCCTCGCAGAGACCGAGGCGGGGAGCTTACGCGACCAAATGGCTCAGCTAGAGGCTGCCGCAACGGAGGGCGCGGTGGCTGAGGAACGGCGCCTAGCGAGAAGACGTCGAGCAAGCTTGGACACCCCTGTGGTGTACGGGTCTGGTGAAGGCCAACCACAACATGCAGCGGGAGCGGCTGAGTATGCACCCGGCTCAGTCGGGCATGCCCCGGGGCATACGGGGCATACGGGGCATACGGGGCATGCGGGGCATGCAGCACAGCCGGCTGAGCATGTACCTGGCTCAGTGGGGCATGCAGCGGGGCATGCCCCGGGGCATGCGGGGCATGCGGGGCATGCAACACAACCGACTGAGCATGTACCCGGCTCAGTGGGGCATGCCGCAGGGTATGCCCCGGGGCATGCGGGGCATGCGGGGCATGCGGGGCATGCAACACGCCAGCCCCAACATGCAACCAGTGGGTTCCAGCAGCTTGCAACCAGCGTCTCCCAGCATGCAACCAGCGGAGGCCAGCTTACCTTGGGCTGGAATGGTGGGAAGCCGCTTGCCGCCGATGAAGAATCGAAAAGCCGGAGTAGCGACTATAAGGACACGGAGGACGACCCTGGAGATGACCCTGGTGACGACCCTGATGGTGACCCGGCTGGGGGGGCGGGGCCGTCGACGTCAACTTCACGGCTGTTAGTGGTCACCCCCCAAGGGGATTCCTTGTGGGTGCCCCCGGGTGAATTGGCCACTACAGCGACGTTACCCGAGGTCACCTCCTCGCACCATGGTCTGTCGGCAGCCCTGAAGATCTGTGACAATCTTGGGCTGAGTCCCGCTCGATACATTCTGAGCGGGGCCGGTAGTACCTCTTTCCCCGAGATACGTCCGCTGCACACCACCGAGACCTCCACCTACGCTCTCTTAGTGGACCGCTTGGTGGCAGAGGAGTCTATTCGAGGCACGAGGCGTTCCAGAATTCCGTCTCAATGGTACCAATGCCCGAGACGACCGGTGGTGGACGCCTTCACGGAGTCGGAGGCGGAAACCTACGAGCTGGACGGGCTACAAGCCTGGGTGGAGGTCTGTGCCGCTCCGTGGTACTTGGCAGCATCGTTTGGGCCATCTTCTGAGACGCCCCAACCCCCTCTACAGCCTGCCCCTTCCACATTCCCGGCTCCTTCCCACCGACTTTCTGCCGACGCCGCGACCTTCTCACCGACGGCGTCACAGCATGCGGCAGCAACGGGGCCACCTGCCGGGGTGGCACGAGCTCCGGAGGACCCCATGGCGATGTACACCCCCGACGACCGCTCCTACCAGACCGCGATCAAGAACGAGAGCTCGCTCTTGAAGGACATCCGCAAGCTGGTGGATGACCTCCCGGAGTTTCCCGGCGATCACTTCACGAAGGGCCGGGCCATGGATGACCTTGAGGAATTCTCTGTGGCGGGGAATGCACTTCTGGAGCACATGACGGTGATTGCGGCGCTCACTACTCCCAGCTTTCGGCGTGAGGCGCAAGGACACAATCAGCTCAGCATCTCCACCTTGCTGTGGATGATCAAGACTTCCAAGTTGGCCAAGGCCCAGAAGTTGTACGTCGAGGAGATGGCGCCAGGAGGCAGCGAAGGAGAGGCGTGGAAGGCGAGGTACGCAGCGGTGCCGCGGTTCATGGGCGATCTTGCCTTGTCAGTGGATATCACCACGGACGCCCTGAAACGGCTGAAGTCGGAGCTACTCTCAACAAGACAGCGATCGGAGGAGAAGACCGGTGCTTTCTACACCCGCATCACCACCCGAACCGCGACTGTTAACTTCGTGGCGGACGTAGTGCGGGGTTGCGGCAAGGTTACCAAACTGGAACTTCTCGAGCTCTTTTGGGGTGGACTACGACACAGCGTTCAAGTGGGTTCCAAGTTGGCGGATCTTGGGCTAGACACCAGTCACCCGGAGCAGTGGGAAGAGGAACAACGTCGACTTGGACGGTCTGACACCTCCGCCATCTTGAAGGTTCGTTCCGTGGCCACGGAAATTGAGACGGCTAAGGTGATGGAGGACGCGGTTCTCCACGACACCATCGCCCGCAAGGTGGCGTTAGAGATGGGACACCGACAACGGCAAGCCCCACCACGTAGCGCCCCGGCTAGCCGGCCTAGGTGGCCTCCGAGGAGGCCTGCGTTGGCGGCCCTCACGTGGGAGCCGGGGACTGCTGGGAATGACTCGGCAACAGCGGCTCCTGTGTATGTAAGCACAGCGGCGACCCAAGGATCCCGACCGGCACCTGCGGTGAGGGAACGGCCCTGTTTTGCATGTGGCAGTCTCGAGCACTTGGTGGCCAATTGCACGGACGAGAAGAAGCTGGCCATCTGGAAGGCCAACGCCCCGGCGCGGTTGGCGCGAAGGCCAGGGCAAGTGGCGGCTTGCGTAGAAGTCATTGAGGAGAGAGTCGAGGAGGATTCCCTCAATCCAGAAGAGCTGGAAACGATGGAGGAGATCCTCGCTCTGGCGGATGCTGACGTGGACCTCTATGGGGATCTGTGTGCCATGTGTGACATCACGAACACCGAGGATCCAGCTTTTCGGAGTGGGGAGCCAACAGGGGCTCCCGGGCAAGAGGAGTAAATCTCCATCGACCCCGTGGACAGAGGCAGCCCTATACCAATGTGGCAGCCCGTTCTTCATGGCCCTCGCGGACGTCACGTGACGAGGCCACCGCCTGTACCCCGACAAAGCCCGTCTCACTGCGAGTGCAGCATGCCCCAGTGAGCACAGAGGCTTCATCAGATTCACCCCATGGTGTGGCCGCAGGGCCCCCCTTCACCGTCAGCCCGAGGCCCCGTTCATCACGGATTGCCTTCAGTGGCCGAGAGCGCGCACGGCGCGCTACCATTTTGAGCAGACGGCCCCTCTCAGTGGAGAATTCCCCCCCTGCTCGGGGATCATTGACTCCACCGATAGCCCCACCGACAGCACATTCTTGTTGGGAGACTTACTGTGCCGAACACGGTGTCCCGATTGACCGCGGTAATGTTGATGGACTTCCCCCACGCATCCGAGCTCATCACGCGGCACCAGCAGTTCAGCCCAGCGACTACAAGGATCTGCATCTGGCTGCACCGGGGACCTCCGAGGTGTACCAGAGTTCCTTGGCGGACCAGCGTAGGCGGTTGACATCGTGGAGCTGGAGAAGTCCAGCTGGGGCTACCTCTGAAAGTGTCCTACTACGACAACTACGCATGACCCTCAAGAAGAAGTCCCCGGCAGAGGCACACAAGATGGCTGAGCGCAGTCGTCGCCATGCTACACGACGTCCCGCGACTACTCCTTTCAGCCGTCGCCAACGGAAGCACGAGTTGGACGAGCTTATACTCGCCCGCTTGCGTGGTCGCATGGGCGGCACATTGGGCTTGGCCTGGGCAGAGTTGAGCCCACGCGAGCAACGTCGGGCTGTGGAGCAAGAATACGGGCCGAAGGCGAATGTACCGCAAGAAGGCCGACCTTGGGAGACGATTGGCCTCCGTCGCCTTCGACGGCGTCAAGCATCTGCGGCGATATCGATACAGCAAGCCTATCGCTTGTGGCGACGTCGGCGGGCACAACGAGCGCAGGACACTCCCCTTGACTCTCATGCGCTCAAGACGGCCTCAGCGTGGACCACGGCAGCCCAGCGGGTCAAGCAGTACGGCAAGGCGGTCGTGCAGGCTGTGTTCGGACGCGTCCGACGGGCACACCCACCTCCCAATCCTACCCCCCTCAAACCAGACGAGACGGTTCTCGCAACAACTCTGGGATCGAGCCCCTCGGATCTAACCTACAGCACTGATGAGTCCGAGATGGAGATCCATTGCAGCCAGTACCGGTTGCAGCAGCACCGTGAGCTGTCCTCGGAGGAGAATACGCCTACCCGCCGTTCGAAGCCTTCGAGGAGTGGGAGGAAGCGCACGACGTTGGACCAACGGGTGAAAGCCTGGAGGAAGGAGGAATCTGCACGTCTTGCTGCTTGGGAGGCCTTGAGCGTGACCCGACAACCGGTGGGCGAATCCGAACACCTCGAGGAGGAGCTGAGTATGACCCAGCAGCTGGCGGGCGGATCGGGCAGCATACCGCCAGCGTGCAACCAACATGTTGTATCCTGCTCCAGTCAGCCCGAGGAGGAGCTGAACATGACCCAGCAGCTGGCGGGCGAACCTAACAGCCCGTGCCGGCATGCATCCAGTCCGGCCGAGCATGCAACCAACCCGGCTAAGCACGCAGCGGAACATGCAGCGGGGCATGCGCCAGGGCACGCGGGGCATGCGGGGCATGCAACATGCCCGCCTGAGCATGCGACCAGCTCGGTGGGGCATGCAGTGGGGCATGCACCGGGGCATGCGGGGCATGCGGGGCATGCGGGGCATGCAACGCGGCTGACTGAGCATGCAACCAGCTCAGTGGGGCATGCAGTGGGGCATGCCCCGGGGCATACGCTGGGGCGTGCGGGGCATGCAACACGGCCGACTGAGCATGCAACCAGCTCAGTGGGGCATGCAGTGAGGCATGCCCCGGGGCATGCGGGGCATACGGGGCACGCGGGGCATACGGGGCATGCGACATGCCAGTCTGTGCATGCGACCAGCTCAGTGGGGCATGCAGCGGGGCATGCAGCGGGGCATGCAGCGGGGCATGCGGGGCAAGCAACGCGGCCAGCTGAGCATGCAACCTGTATCGCTGAGCAGGCGACGCACCTGGTCCAGCGTGCAACGCGCCCGGCCCGGCATGCATCCAATGGGTCCCAGCCGCTAGAAAGCGGGTCAGACAGCGACTCCACGCATGTCAGCGCTACCGACAGTGGCACTACCCACGTCAGCGCCACCGACGTTGGCGCCACCGACAGCGACACGACCCACGTCAGTGCCACCGACAGCGACACCACTCACGTCAGCGACACCAACAGTGACACTATCCACGTCAGCCCCACTGACAGTGATACCACTCACGTCAGTGCCTCGACCAACGCCACCATGTACGTCAGTGCTACTGAACACGGCAGTGGCGAAGAGTACGAGTGCAACGCCTTGGTGGACGAGACTGCAGCCGCCTTGAGTTCACACCCAATCGAAGATGCTCTTAAATGTAAGCGTGTTCAACTGGATGGGGGGGTGCGCTGGAAGGCGAACTCTCGAGCAGGGACACTCTTGGCACACACACTGTCAGCGGTGCGAGACGAGGAAGGACCCCTACTCCTGGTGTTCTATGCCTACCTTCGTGGACATCGAGTGAAGGTGTTGGTGGACTCAGGCGCCTCAGACAACTTCATCTCGGCGGAATGTGCCCGTACCTGCGACTTGACAGTGCGCTCAGGGACACCAATGAAGGTCACGCTGGCAGATGGGTCTGTAAAGACCGCTGGAGAGGTGGCGTACACCAAGTTCACCGCACACGCGGCGTCGGGAGTAAACTACTGCGAGAAGCGGATGGCTCTACGGGTCTTGCCATTAGGAATCCAAGTAGACGTGGTGTTGGGGGGTAAGTGGCTTCGCAGTCTCTCCCCAATCACGTTGGATTATGCCGGTCACGGTTCCGTCTCCTTCAACACGCGAGCAAATGGTGGAGGACAACAACGGGTGACGCTGGTGGGTTGTAGTCCGGGGATGGGTCAGGGCAAGGCCCAGGGCGCAGGGCTGATCGATGAGGTGTTCTTGACGGCAACGCAACTGAAGCAGCACCTCATCCACGCGGAAACCAGGCGCCTGGCCGGGGATGAAGAATCGCAACCTCAGTGGCTCATGATGGCGGCGCGCGGGGACGACCATGAGGCAGGAGCCTTCGCAGCTACCGCTGCTGAAGTACGGTCATCTCACACCACCCTGGAGAAGGAAGGGCCCCGTCAAGATACTCGAGACGCACCGGTAAGCAGCACGTGGAGGCAGCGCTTTGACGCCTTCTTTGAGAAGTATTTGGATACCCTGTGTTCAGCCTTACCGGAGGCATCCAAGTTGCGTCGCACTGAGGAGGACAAGGCCCGCATCGATCGCAAGCCGGACGCGGAGGGTGGACCACCATGTAGGCGCCCATACAAGATGACCGCTGAAGAGCTACGCCAGCTACGTGAACGTATCGAGCAGCTCATGAAGAAGGGTTACATCCGGCCGTCGTCAAGCCCGTATGCCGCCCCATGTCTGATGGTACCCAAGCCTGGTGACCCGAAGACATTACGTTTGGTGGTGGATTACCGACAATTGAACCAGCAGACGGTGCGGGACCGGTACCCACTACCGGACATCCAACTGATGTTTGACGAGATGCAAGGGGCAGCGTTCTTCTCCTCCTTTGACGCGGTGGACGGATTCTGGCAAGTGCCGATGGCTGAGGAGGACGTGGAAAAGACCGCCTTCACCACCCAGATGGGGGCCTATGAATGGTTGGTGATGCCCCAGGGCCTGCAGAACTCTCCCTCTCAATATCAACGGCGAATGCAGCGTGCACTCGGTCATCTCCCCTTTGTACGAATCTTCATCGACGATGTGGTCGTCTTCTCGCGCACGGTGGAGGAACACTACGACCACGTACGTCAGTTCTTGGACACTTGTCGAGAAAAAGGGGTATATTTGAAGGCCTCCAAGGCGCAGATGTTGAAGGAGTCACTACGGTTCCTGGGCCACACTCTCTCCGCCGAAGGATGCCAGCCACAGCATGACAAGGTGTCCTCCATTAAGGACTGGCCGAAGCTGGAGACGGTAACCCACGTCAGACAGTTCCTTGGGCTAGCGGGGTACTACCGCCGGTTCGTACACCGGTTCTCGGAGATTGCCCAACCCTTGCCCTCGCTCACCAAGACCGACGTACCGTGGCAATGGGGAGAACTCCAGCAATGGGCCTTCGACGAGTTGAAGACCGCACTCTCCTCAGCCCCTGTATTGGCATTGCCTGACATGAAGGCAGCCGCTGATGGGTCAGCGCCGTTTTTGGTACAAACGGATGCAAGTGGAGTTGCTTTGGGAGGCGTACTCATGCAAGATACGGGTGACGGTATGAGGGTGATAGCCTACGACAGTCGGCAGTTTTCCGCGGCGGAACAGAATTACCACACCGGCGAAAGGGAGCTCTGCGCGTTGCACCATTGCACCACCGTCACCTGGAGGCACTACCTGTTCTCCTCCGACTTCCGGTTACAAGGTGACCATCGCCCCCTAGAATGGCTAATGTCCCCGGGACGAGAGCTTAGCCGACGACAGGCACGGTGGTACATGGACCTGGTGGAAGTTGGTGTCCCACGAATGGAGTACGTCAAAGGAGCTCTTCTTCTGGTCCCCGATGCGCTATCCCGCCGACCTGACTACGTGACCAAGGACCCGCGAGAAGGGCTCAAGGAGGCCGGTGTCGTAGACAAAGAGACGGACCTCCCCAAGGACCCACTCTCCGTGCTGGATGCCGACGAGGTCTTTGAAGATTACCCGCCGACCCCTGTACCAGGATGGGTGGCCACCATGGAATCATGGATGGATGGCGTGGAGACACTTCAGGTGGCGGAGCGGGCCCTGGAGAGCCTGCTCCAGGCTGGTAGCGCGCCCTGTCACGCAACCGGCTCGGCTGAGCATGCTGCCAGCTCAGCGGGGCATGCAGCGGGGCATGCCCCGGGGCATACGGGGCATGCGGGGCATGCAACACAGCCGGCTGAGCATGCAACCAGCTCAGTGGGGCATGCAGTGGGGCATGCCCCGGGGCATGCGGGGCATGCAACACGGCCGACTGAGCATGCAGCCAGCTCAGTGGGGCATGCAGTGGGGCATGCCCCGGGGCATACGCTGGGGCATGCGGGGCATGCGGGGCATGCGGGGCATGCGGGGCATGCGGGGCATTCAACGTGCCAGCCTGAGCATGCAACTAGCTCGCCTAAGTGTGCACCCGCTGGAGAGGAACTAATGCTGCGAGCTCCCACCGACTACTTCACTGATTTGTCCGAATCTGGGAAGCGCCAGCAGGAAGCGAGCACCCCGGGAACCGATCCAGTGTTGCGCCGTAGTGCTCGGCTGCGACAGACCACTGCTACGACGACTCCTTCCACCAAGCCGAAAACCTCGACACCGCCCGCTACGGATATCCGAGGTCCTAAGCAGCCAGCTCAGCCGTCTGGTCGAGCCACCAAACAGCCAGCCGATCGGCAGGATTGGAAGGTGCGCAAGGAGGTCTTTGAGCGCCTCCAACGGCAGTTCGGCAGCTTCGATGTTGACGTGTGTTGTGACCTGGGTGGACGGAACCGTCAAGTAGACGCATACTGGACTGATTGTCTGCGACAGCAATGGAGGGGAAAGCACGTCTGGTGTAATCCCCCATACTCCAGCAGTCATATCTCCATCGAGGCAGTGTTGCGCAGGTATGTAGATGAATGGCGGCAAGACCCCGCGCATACCTCGGCAGTGTTCCTTCTACCGGACATCCAGGCTCGCATGCCTCAATGGAGGCGGCTCTTCAGGATGGCTGGTATGCGGCTGGTGGAAGTGATACCTACTCATGACGAACGAGGAGTACCCACCCAGCTGTTCGAGACTCCTGACGGTGTACTCCACGACCTTCCGTGGCCCGTGCTGGTGGTGCATGCTCCCCTACCCGACAGCTAGCGCCAAGAGTGCGGCATCCCCGAGTGGCACCTCCGATAGTGCGACAGGGTAAGGCTGCTGAGACCCGCGATGCTTCGAGCCTCCCCACGGACGTTACATTCCTGGAGTCCCTGCACGATGAGTACGCACGTGCCGGTCCCCTTCAACAGCGGCGGGATGACATCCTTGCGGCCCCGCACCATGCCACGAGAGATTTCCGCATCGTCGGGAACGTACTGTGGCGTGTAGCCGCGGGACGGTACCAGTTGGTCCTCGGCGAAGACTCTCCTTTGCGAGAGGTGGTCTTCCGGGATGCCCACGACTCCACCACTGCAGGTCACACTGGCCGGGAAAAGACGCTGGAAAGAGTTCTACGCAGGTTCTGGTGGGAAAATGCCTCCGAAGACGTGGCAGGATGGGTGGCCTCATGCCCTACGTGTCAAGCAGTTCGTCCCCGGGCATCCTACCCTGATGGATTGTTGAATCCACACGCTATTCCTCAGCGTAACTGGCAAGATGTGAGCGTGGACTTCGTTACAGGGTTACCGCTCACCGCCCAGGGGAATGACGCCTTCGTCACCTTTACGTGTAAGCTGAGCAAAATGGTACACCTTGTGCCCATGAACTTTGGGGACAGCTCTGCACAGACGGTAGCCCGCATCTACTTCGACGTGGTATGGAGGCAGCATGGAGCCCCCATGAAGATTGTATGTGACCGTGACCCCAGGTTCCAAGACTCGTTCTGGCGTGAGCTAATGAGACTTATGGGGGTGCGGGTGGCTTCTACCACTCCGTACAACCCTCGTTCAGACGGGCAGGCGGAGCACACCAACAGGGTGGTCGAGGACATGTTGCGATCGTTCGTGGGTGCCAATCCGGATGACTGGGACCTCTACATGACAAATGTGAAGTTTGCTATCAACGACTCGCGCAGTGACGTCACAGGATTCACTCCCTTTGAGCTATGCTACGGGGTGTCTCCGATGTCTCAGCTGGACCTGTTCCTGGAAGCTGCGACTCTCCCTAACTCTGCGCGACGAAAAGGGGGGGTGGGTACCGCCCATGAGATGGCTGTGAAGTTTTCGTCGCAGTTGCGGGACGCGCGTGGCCGCCTTGAGTTGGCTCAGCAGCGCCAGCGGGAGCAGTTCGACCGGCGTCACAAGCAGCATAGGTACGCAGTGGGGGATCGGGTATGGATCGAGGCTCGTCACCTGACGGAGAAGGTGATGGACCGTGCGCTGTGCCGGAAGCTCGGCAAGCGTTGGCACGGACCTGTAACTGTCGTGGAGTGCTTCTACAGCGATTTGCAGGCGGAGCTGGCGGAGGCGGACCGCGGGGCACCGGTGGCTTATCGGTTGGCTCTACCACCGCATTGGCGCATTCACGACGTGTTTGCACAGCACCGCCTGAAGCCATACGTTTCCGGCATGGATGAGTTTGCATCTCGAGCACAACTGCCTGTACCTGACCCGGTAATGGTAGATGGGCAAGCGGAAGCTCACGTGGACAAACTTCTGGCGTATCGTGTACGCATGGTCAAGGGTAAATCAGTGGAGGAATGGAAGGTACGCTGGACGGGCTACTCGGCAGCTCACGACCAGTGGCGCTCCAGAGACAAGATGGACAGAGGCGGGGAGAATCAGCAGCTCAAGGAGTTCGAGGCACGGCGGTTGGGCATGCAGGCGGACATGCTGAAGTCCGTTGAGCATGGCCGACGTCAACGTCAGCAGCGACAGCCCGTTCACCTTGGTGTCACTTTATCCCAACTAATGGAACATCAATGTGACGTCCCAGAAGTGGATTCTCCTCCGGAAGACTTCTGTCTGCCGTGGGAGCGGGTGGAAATCTTGGAGAACGGAGAGCTAGTGGTGATCACCGATCTTGAAGAGCGAAAGACCCGGCCAGTGAGAATCTTGGTGTTGTTCAGCGGGACCGGATCGGTGGAAAGAGAGTTTGCAAAGTGCTTTCCGTCTGCCTCGGTGGTTACGCTCGACAACGACCCACGATGGCAACCCGACCATCTCGCATCAATGGAGGACTGGGACCCCACTCAGTACCCACCGGGATTCTTTGATGTCATCTGGGCCAGCCCTCCATGTACCCAGTACAGTCAGGCGCGCACTACGGGAGGACCTCCTGATCTGGAAGGAGCAGACAAGAGTGTGAAATGCACCCTGGATGCTATTGAGTACTTGAAGCCCAAGCACTGGTTTCTTGAAAATCCTGAAGGAAGATACCCGAATGCGCTGCGGTTGCGGTCAGTGGTTCGTGAACTGCCACAGCCTCCTTTTTGCACCTACTGTAAGTATGGGGAGCGATATCGTAAACCGACGTGTATCTGGACTAGCTCACCTCCACCAACGCCATTGCTGGAGTGCACCTCGCGGACACCTTGCGCATGCAAATGGGCCACCGGAGGGCACCCTGAAACTGCTCAGCTTGGACCATCGTCTTCACAGCAACCAGGAGCGCGAGATGCTCAAGCCGTGTACCCAGTACCGGCTCCGCTGTTGCGTCATCTCTTCCACCATCTTCAGTTCGGGGAGTTTGATACCTGACGACACCGGGAGCGGCATCGGGAGATAGGCCGCTCTTGAGGGGGGAGGAGTTGTACCGGGAGGCACGAACAGCTCAGGGCTATGCCCCAAGGCGCATGCCCCATGGGTATGCCCCGAGGCGTATGCCCCAAGGGTATGCCCCGAGGCATATGCCCCAAGGGTATGCCCCGAGGCGTATGCCCCATGGGTATGCCCCGAGGCGTATGCCCCATGGGTATGCCCCGACGCGTATGCCCCATGGGTATGCCCCGAGGCGTATGCCCCATGGGTATGCCCCGAGGCGTATGCCCCATGGGTATGCCCCGAGGCGTATGCCCCATGGGTATGCCCGGAGGCGTATGCCCCATGGGTATGCCCCGAGGCGTATGCCCCATGGGTATGCCCCGAGGCGTATGCCCCATGGGTATGCCCCGAGGCGTATGCCCCATGGGTATGCCCCGAGGCGTATGCCCCATGGGTATGCCCCGAGCATGCCCCACTCGCGAATAATGGGGAATTATCGGATATTCACATAAGTGAGCGAGTGGGGAAAATAATCGATGACAAAGCAGATTTCAGGAGAAGATCTGTAATGAAATGATTCATGGTAGATTCCTGGAGAAGATCTGCAATGGCAATACAAGTATCATGATCTGCCTGATGATTGGTGGAGGAGTAACAGAATCAGGCATGGTCTGCTGGTAATTGGCCGATGACAGATGTCAATCTAGGAATCCTGCTAGTGAGTTAAGAGCAACATGATGAAAGGGGAAGCTTGGGAAAAGTGAACCTCAGTGAGTGTTGACCAAGTGAAAGAATTGTACAAGTTTTACGTGTTAGGATTGGGCATGATGCCAAGACTGAACATAGGGATATAGATGTTATAGGTCTGCGACCATACATTATATCGAAAAGTGATAGTATTGCTAGGCTGTGTAGCCAGCATATGTCATGCAATTAAACAGTGGAATATAAGGCTAGAAGCCTATGTGATACACCAAAAACAATAGAAAACATAAAAAGAAAAGAAAGAAGATAAAAGAAAAGGAAGGAAAATAAAGAGAAAAATATGTATAAGTTATCAGGAGTGTGCCTGGTACACCCATTACACCACAAACCATCCCTAAATAACCCCCAAACCATCCCCCATTACCCTAGCCACCCCAAGACCCCAGTTACCCCCAAACCATCCCCCAAGACCCCCATTTACCCCCAAACCATCCCCCCCATTTACCCCCCAAACCATCCCAAACCATCCCCAATTATCCCCCATTTACCCCCACAAACCACCCCCAAATACCCCCCCAAACCATCCCCCATTACCCCCCAAACCACTCCCAATCACCCCCCAAACCATGCCCCCCACCCACTTACCCCCCTAAAACCCTAACCCTAAAACATCAATTCAAAACGCTACATTCCTCAATTCAAAACTCTTAAACCCTAAAACATCCGCGAACCCCCCTCAGGACCCTCAAGCAACCCATTACATCACCAAACACCGCTTAACATCCCCACAAACCCTCTAAAGCCTCCCATGGGGGACCTGTGCTAGGCTGGTTAGCAAAGGCGGGCTCATGCTAAAAACACCCGCTGGCATATGCCAGCGGCGGGCTCATGCTACGAGGGGGTCGGTCGATTCAGCACAGGCGCGCCTGTGCTGGCGATTTCAGCACAGGCGCACCTGTGCTAAAATGCGCCAGCATGTGCTCGCGGCGGGCCTGTGCTGTAACATATATGCTTTACGCACGGGGCATTTCGTTGTGAGCGAATCCCCAAAGTTGCTCGAGTCATGGGATGTAATATGTGCAAAATCTATCCTAAAGTGTGAGAAATGTTGGTGGCATACATCGACATGGGTATGCCGGTTCAATGGGTTGTATCATATCACATCACCATGCTCTTCATACGGGTCATATATACGTTCCCGATATTCATTTATTGCTAAAAACACTCCATTTACGCCTTAACTACGGAAACCATTGTAAAACTAATGTTTTTTTCTTGTTTTTTGGTGTTTTTTCGCCTACTTGCTGGAGATATTCGATATATCGACGCGTTTGACCAAAAATATAATTACCTATTCCAAAACATGAATAAAGGATATTGTTTTATGGTCGTAGGATGAATTATTACTCGATTATGCGGTTGCGAGAACTCAATTTTCACAAATTTGGTTCCTGGAACGGCGTGTTTTTTTGCTTGTATATTGTCAATATATCGTTGTATATGTCATGTGCGCATGCATGCAATAGCTCAACATGACCGTCTATGGGTTGTGGAACATATGTCGAATCTCGTGCACCTAACATGATACCATATACTACGAACACAGTGCATTTGTAAAATATATGTTTTTCGCAAAAGGTTTCATCCGCTCCATAGGGGTTAAGACAATTGCTTTTCAAACACGTTGTCCGATCAAACCGATTCGATCATATAACTACATTTTCGATCGAACAATTTTTATGCAACGGATACTTGACGAATGCCAACCCGTCATTCTCGTTCCTTCACACTTTTAGTCGCTGTCGACATCGCGCTCATGTCGTCGCAGCCCAGCGAGACACGAGATAGACCTCATATATATCTCATGATACCCACATCACAATAAAATGGTAAAGCGAGCGCCAGCGCCAGCAGGGCGGGGGCGGAGCCCCCGCGACGCGAAGCGGGAGCGGCGAGTGGGCTTCACTGTTATAATGATGTTGGCACCTTCGATGCGTCGTCTGGGGGAGCGCATGCATGCAAGCAGCTTCATGATATATAAGATGTGTGTGGGCACACCCCTGGCATTGTTGTTTTGTTTATCGGTTTTGGAATCTGAGTAAAGCATTAGGCGTTGCAAACATTTGAGTGAATTGCTTAATCAATCTTTGATATTTTGTGCAATACAGTAATCACTCACAATCAGTTGCCCATCCTGTTATTTGATTCAGCTTTGTTTGCTTACACACTAACCTCTGCTCCTTATGATTTCGAACCGGACCAAATTACCTTACCTTACTTACCTTACTTACCTTACCTTACCTTACTTAATCAGCAGCAAAGCTCGAATCCCAACGGGCGATACAGTCGAATGTTCCATCTCACGATCGCCAGACGCTAACGATGACCGTGCCACTGCAGTCGCGTACATTTATTGCGACGCCACCCTCGCGTTATGGCATGGCATGTTGGGAAGCAAAAAGCGAAGCACTGTCGCGCACATGATCCTACGGTCAGATGGCCTAGTGGAGATCTCTTTTTGAGATCGATCCGCCTAGTAATACATGTCTCTTCGACTTCCCCTGCCGGGGGTGCACTATTGAGTGCCTTTGTTGCTCAACCATACCAGTGCTTTGAGGTGGGCCACAGTTCATAATATTACTGCTTTTTTAAAATTTCCCACCAATCTCCTTGTCCTATGAGAGCGTGCCAAATCATGTTATATGGGCGCTTCGTGCTTGATCGACGAAGATCCGCGAGCAATATTTCGAGCAATATTTCGCAAACTGTATTGATATTCGAAGTATACTCTTTTTTTTTTAAGGGTAGGGTATTCGAAATATACCAAATATTTTACCCTCGCTCTTGCTGTTTTAGTCATGCTGATAAAACATAGCGATCATGTAATGTGTGACATCTTGCAGGGAACACATCAGCAAGAATTCCCAAGGGCTGTGAAGCAACATTATCTACTATCGAAGCCGTAGATTCCATAATTTGTGGATGAACATACACGTAACACATTTTCAACCGTGGATAACTTGTATTGATCGCATTGGTACATATAACTGCTTTGCGGCAAGCCAGTGTTTATTGATAAACCGGATAAGGTAAATAACCGACTTGTTGTGCTGCGCATGGGCCATAGGCGGTGCCAGGTGCAGCTGGTGATTACAGTCAAATGAGACTACGATTAGCAATTGCTAAGGACTTTTAAATACACTCTGGCTGACCACAAAGCACTCGTATGTACCAAGCAACCAAGGCATCCGATAGTAAAGACGAACCGCACCTTACATGTGCTTAAGAACGGAACATTGTGTAACAGATTGTGACCTATAGTACATACAATGAAGTGGAACAAAATTGTATAATCAGACAAACCACATTTCAAGATCAAAACACCGACCTTTCAAGATTGATACATTTTGCTTCAAGAAGTAAGGACGGCGGACAACTATATAGCATCACTCCAGCTTTGCAACACACGCGTATATATGCCACGTGTGTCATACATACACACGTATACTATAATATATACACGTATACTATATATATATGCCACGTGCAGCCTTGTACTTACCTGTTCCACCTCAGATTCTATACGCCGAATCTCCACCTCTGTGTAGTGATCTTCAGGCGTCTCCAGCACAAAGCTGTCATTATGTTTTGCGGCAATATGGTCCAAAATTATGTCGCAATGACGCTTCAGCATGTCAAGCTTGCTGTGAATATAGTACTGTGCACAACCGCACTCACGATGCACCAGTCAATCGACACACTGCATTCTGCGAATAACCATATTTTGAATTTGCATTTGTGCAGAGCTAGAAGTTGCAAATATAAATCAGATGGCAGAAGCATGTAAGATACCACGACTGTTTTTTGATAGGGCTGCGCAGGAATGCGTGTTGAACGTGCCACCGACAAAGCCATATGAAAATTCCGATCAGCTGTGAATCAAATCTTGAGGTACAAGTGTGCATAAATGTTTCCCACTCAGAGATACGGACATGTGTTGTTCACTTTGGCTTACCACAACACATTGTGTGCTTTCGTTGTACCAAGCAACCCAAGCAACCTATAATTAAATCAGACTGTGATAAACCGCACAACGGGTGTCCCGGCGAGATTAGGGCGTATACAGGGCCACACACCAAGTTATTCACAGTGTGCGCACCACACCTGATCTGATGCCTTTGCATTCTGTTGTTGATGCACAAGCTTTGTATACGATTCCTGAGTTGTCACAGGCGAATTGGCCCAACCACCATAGCATTGCCCAAACACCATATTTCAGTACTCTCCCCTCGTACTTCTCTCTCTTTGCAACGTGCGCAGGCACATGCAGAACGCTGATCATAAGACAGTAATGGCCATGATGGAGGACATATACATAACAGTGATCATCCTTGCAGTGTGTATACAGTCCGATACCTCCCATGATAGAGGAGGGGGGGGAGGTCCCCCTCCTCTAATTCCCTCATGAAGTTGACACTGCAAATGGAGGTAAATGAGCTGCACCAGATGTAGTCAACAGAGTTTACCCTCCAACAAAGTCTAGCGTACATACAGCGTACAGACAGCGCCATCAGATTAAACCCTAAACCGGTATCCGGGTCAGATCTCACAGCTTTCTGATGCCGCCCTGATAAACGAGACTGTCATATGTCTCGTTTGGCCAGTTGCCAGTGTCAAATGGCCAAACCTTTGGCGAGAGCAATGATGACAGATGATCTTGGGAAACCTGTGAGATTGAATTTGCACTCCAGATCTCCGGACACTGTAGCACGTTGACATATCGTATGATCATAAATGTTACCATGGAGCATGGACAGTTGAACACCAAATGGCCAGACTCCCACTGTGTGACCGAACCGGTCGAGTGACCATCTGGCCAACTACAACTGTTCTTAAAACCGCTTAAGGCTTCACTGCACGTCTACCCCACACTGTTTGCGAGTAAATTAGATTAGGAAAACGTTTTTTCCAACGTTCGTAACTCGCATAGATATATCATTTATACTCCTAGGAATTTTTGGAGCTCTTGATTGAGCCGATCCGTGGCCGCATCAGCTCAGTTTGCAGTCGCGACTGCGAACAAAGCTGATAGGCCCTTATTACTTTCATGCACATCACATGAAAACTCAAACAGCGGATGGGTTCTCGTGCGTTCTAGCGCACAAGACTTGGCACGAATATTGCTAACAGCAATATTGGTGCACCCTCAAACGCACAACCTCTGATGTAAGTTATGCACAAAATGCGTGCTGCACATCATGAGGCAGGTTTGGGTTTGGGTTAGCATGTACCGGAACTCAAACATGCCAAACAGCGAAGGGCTTCCCGTGAGTTTCAGCACACGTAACTTTGCAAAATCTATTGCTAAGATGTATATACTTCAGAGAGGACGTCTCCCCTGGTGACAAATGGGCTAAAACTGACCTCCTGGGCTCAATTTTCGGCAATTTGTGGTGTCCGGTCCACCAACATGAACATCGGGAGTTGGGGGATCGATTTGGCCATTCCCCATGAGAAAGTTTCGACGGGACCATGGATTTTTCTGAAGCGATTGTGAGCAAACCTCTCGGCAAATGCCTCTAAAGCGGGGGATGGGGGGGTGGATGGACAAAATGCGGTGTTGGCTTGTAGGGCCATCTAGGGTGCTAGTCGTGTCACTTATGTTTTGGGTTGGACATAAATGATGTTGAGGGGATACGCAGGGCATGGGGAGAGATCTTGGTACAAAATCTCGTCGTTTTTGTACACGATGTTATGGTGAAAAATAATTCGTTTTCTTTTTGCATGAAAAGCCCCGAAAACACGAAAAAAAAACTATGCAAAAAATGACCACGATATCGTGGACAAAAACGACGAGGTTATGCCGTGTCACCCCATGGGGGTACAATTCAAAGTGTAGGGACATAGACCCTTCACGCACCTTCCAAGCATTGCCATATAGGTTTGGGTGTAACTTGAGGGCTAGTTCTACCCTGAAACCTTGGAAATCCAGTTTACGGTTCAGGCTTTTTAAAATAGGGCTTAGGGTTTTAGAGGGACTCGCCTGGGACATCACTATGCAATCTGAGCCTTTTTTTAAAATTATGCAATCTGAGCACCTGAATCGAACATTTCGGCAAGATAGAGCGGTTTTACTCAAAATGGAAAAAGTGTCCGAAGCTGAAAAGTTTTCCATTTCTAACCACCAGGTTAGGGATTGATGTTGTATTCAGGTGACGCCACGTATGTTAGTCCATGCTGGTCAACTCACAATCACAGATTACCATGTTGCATCCGTGCGTAGCATTTGTAGCATTTGTACATGGTTGCACTGCTCATTGTGGGTGGCAGGCTGGCGCTCGCAATACCCAAAATATAAGGTTATGGACTGGTAACCCGACTGGATGAATTTTTAATTTGTGCTTACATACCCTATCAGAGACGCTACAATACCCCACGCCAGTTTGCTCGTTTACACAGGTGTTGCACATTTTCACTCGCCCCAAAGGGACAATCATACACTATAGCTTCGTGACACCACGTTGACACTAGAACAGCTTTGCTTCGTGACACCACGTTGACACTAGAACAACTTTATAGGTTTCGACACGATATCAGCTTTAAAATTCGGGCATTCAACTTAGCAAGAAGCAAGAATGAAGAGACACCGTGAATGATAATATCACACACTAAATTCAGGAATGATGATTTTTGCACACACCTTATCGTACTTTATTGTGTTCACCTTCCCGTCGACATCCTCTATACGAGAGAGGAGCACGCTGAAGAGGTGATCTGAGTTCAGCTTCGTTGTGGCCGCTTCCAGGCTCCGTAGCCTGATCTCCAGAGATGCAAACGCGCAGTCGATGCCCGTCTCTCGGACCATCTACAAATGTTTCATTCAGCCAATACAACAATGCCCCCCTCAGCTCCACCCAACTCAAGCTTGATTAAACATCATCCCTCGTGGTTTAATCAACGCGCGACGAACCATTGCTTATGTATGCCTCTGTAATTGCTTGAGAAGTGATATCTCGGGGAGTAGCCCGCCTAGGTAATATGATGTATCATGGACTCTGATGTAACTTTACATGCTATATATACTGCAGTCGCATGATTGATTGATGTGCAATGCATACACTGTGTATTGATAGTATGATATGCACACACGTGAGTGCTCCACTTATCACGCTCGAACCTAGCAAGGAATGTGTTTGCAGAATGTATGCCACGAAGTGAGTCCTCGGTAGGGTTGTGCTTGCAGGCGCGATGCTGAGTTGGCAGTGTTCAGACTTTGCACTGAACCATACGTACAGTATACATAGTTATAAACACGTTTCTCCCAGCAGAAGGTCTGCAGAAGGGCTCGGGGTTTATTTTAGATTAAGTTTTTGACATCTACTGGATTAAGTTTTGTCTGGGGTAGATTTAGATTAAGTTCATGTGACACGATCGAGTGACTATCAGATTAAATTCCTGTGACACAGGTGACTCATTAATAACGAATGACACTAGACACGTTGTAGGTCACTCATTGACTAATGTGTTAGGTTTTAAAAGCGTTTCTTGCTGAACATATTTCACTTCACAATATTTCTACGGTGCGGCGCGCCTTTGCAACCATCGTGACACACCCTCCACTGTACAATTGAAGTCCCGAAATAAACACCCAGATTTTCGCAGTTTCATCTATCGGTTCAAATCAATCTTTAGGCAGAATCTTACGTCACGATGTGCCGTGTCAACAAATATCATCACCGAATGGTAGCCATGGCGGATGCGCAACCCGACAGCGACAGCCGAGCGACATGTCGCGACAGCGGATGACCTATTGCCCCATTTTACAGCTGCCACACAGGTGTAAAATGGGACAGTAGCGGAACGTAAAGTATTGCGTTTGTAAGTTATTAAGTATGGAAATATAGGTTATCGCTTGCCCGCCCCAACATTGTTGCGCTACTCCAGGCACACCCCCTTGTGATTTTAATCACATTTACAACATGAAGTACAATTGTTTTCAACGTTCGTAACCAACATATATGTATTCACAAGACGAATAACTTTTATTTGAGCTCTTGAACGACCCCGTCCGCAACCGCATCGCTTCGTTTGCAGTCGCGACCGCAAGGTAAGTTGATGCGGTTTAAGATGGGGTCGACCCCCAGTGGATGAAAAGCACGGCAGTCGAGGGGTTTTCGTGCGTTTCAGCGCACGAAACTTGGAACTGATATTATTGATAGTAATATCAGTTCACCCTCTTCAGCGCAAGCACATTCGTTAAGTATACTCAAAACGAGCGCATCTTAGCATCGAGCTTTTTCGGTATTGGGTTTGATGTACCCAACTCCAAACTCACAATATGCGAGTGTGATTTGAGGATACTTTGAAGTGTGCCCATATGTCATGCTTTTGAGACTGGCTTTTGGTCACATTTGTGGAAATGAAGCGTACCACCAGTGTCCCAAGTATTGGTCAGTGTGCATGCTTTAATATATGATATAATATTGGATTAAGCTTATCAACTACTACTTGTTCTACGACAAGATTCGAGTGCATGACATCAGGTTTGAGGTGTGCCCACTTTTCACTTATCTTGAGATTGTCAGAGACATAATCAATCCTGCATCTGATCGGAATATTATATAGTTTTCTTCCCTTCGCGGTGGTTGATACCGTCCTGAAGTCTTCCAGGGCCTGCTGTTTTAGCGGGTGCCTCTGTATTACACATTGTGATCTCTTACACACGGTGTGGCAGAGAGTATACAAAAAACATGTACCCAAATCCAAAGATGCCAAACAGCCGAACAGCCGAAGGCTTCCCATGCGTTCTAGAGCACAATACTTGGCATAAAAACTGCCAAGATATATATCTTCGAGTTTCCTGAAGCTCAAGGCTTTAAGTTACTTGTGCGCGAAACGCGCAATTTATTTCTAAGGTAGATTTCTTGGGTTTGGGAAACGAACCCAAACCCAATATATCTGCCAAAGAAATAGATCTGCCGTTTTGGTCACAAGTTGTTTCAGATGCTGTTCGTTGGATGACTTGAAGGTATACATGTTAGAAAGGTTTGTGCCAAGTTTCGCGTGCTAGAACGCACGGGAAGGCCTTGCCTGTTTGGCATCTTTGGGTTTGGGTATATCAAAACCCAAACCCAAAAAGCTCGATGTTAAGATGCGCTCGTTTGGAGTGTACTTAACGAATGTGCTTGCCTTAAGAGGGTGAACTGATATTACTATCAATAATATCAGTGCCAAGTTTCGTGCGCTGAAACGCACGAAAACCCCTCGACTGCCATGCTTTTCATCCCATGGGGGTCGACCCCATCTTAAACCGCATCAACTTAGCTTGCAGTGGCGACTGCAAACGAAGCAATGCGGTTGCGGATGGGGTCAAATGATAGCTCAAAAACAAGGTAAATGTTTTGGTAAGTATATTATACTAATACTTTTTGAAATGTTGTTGAAGGGTTTGACATTATGTCGAAAAAAGCAGGCGCGACTGGCGAGTGTCACTCGATCGTGTCACATGAACTTAATCTAAATCTACCCTAGACAGAACTTAATTTGGTAGATGTCACAAACTTAATTAAAAAAAAACCTTTTGCCCTGCAGAAGTCACACAGGTCTTGAACAGCTGGTATTCGAATGCATATTGTTAACTTCCCATTTTATTTACTGTGCAAGGGGCATTCAATAGTACATACACTACAAACACAATGTCAATGCCACTGTAGACTTTTACACACGCACACTGCGTGTTAGTTGGATAAAACCCACAAATAATCCGACGTGCGTTCCGGCAGAGCGCATTCACCGCCGTACCCGGCGCTACAATCCAAAATAATCCGATGTTTCATCTCATATACATGGCATGCGTGCTGCTGCGCAGACAGGCACATACCTGTCCATGTGCATACAAAGTCAGCATCAGGCTAAGCAAGCTTCCAATCAGGTACGCAGACATGATGCTCTTGTTGCTCCGCTGCGCTCCATAGCTTCCGAGCAGCCCAAGAGCGACAAACGCCACACTAACCACCTGCTTAATGGAGTCGTATACACACACCGGACCCAATGCAATGTTGCACAGCGTCAGGGAACGCATCACCAATCATTGTGGTTCGTTGATCCATTTTTCCAGGTGCGGTGTTTTCAAGCAGGGATTTTCAATATGAAGATCCATTGGCTACTACATGATTGTGCTGACCGTGTGCGGGTGCGTGGATGTGTGTAGTGTAGCAGTGCTATTTATGATAACCAACCCTGGCTTACCACAACGTACTCCGTGTGCCAAACACATATACATCTGATAGTACACACGGACCAAGGCTTTCTCTCGGTGAAAATGAGGCGTGCAAGGCGGCTGCAATAGCAATGTAGCGTAGTGTTGTAATGCAGGAGGAATACTTGTACCCAAGTTATCACTGAGACGAGTGCAGCCGAAATCAATCGACCTTCAAACTAAATCACTTCGGCTCCAAAAAATGTTTCACAACTCCGTTGGATTATTAGGCACCACTTCGACGATATTGGGAAATTGTTCGTGCTCCTGACAAAGCGCGGGGGAGGGGGGAGGAGGAGGGGATGGGTGCGTGGGTGCTTTTTTCTCTCTCTCTCTTCACTCTGTGTGTGTGTGTATGCTTATCCTTGCGAATTCTTTGGCACCCTGAAGCCACAGGAGACTGCACTATGTACCCACGCCGGGGATCAAAGGATTCAGCACACACTTCGGGACACTCATCCGGATTCTCCGGAGCTCACTAATGAAGCATGGGACCCCCTAACTAAGCCTCGCTGAGCCACCCGAGCCCCTCTACATCTGCACCGCCAGCGCACTGCTGCCTTGTGCCCGAAGCCGCTTCATCCCTGCCCCCCGAGCTTCGCGAGCCATATCTCCACCACCAAGCCCACGCGCAAGACCACCCCTCTGCTCCCTGAGCCTCACTGGGCCACCTGAGCCCCTCTGCGGCTGTCCTGCCGGCGCACTGCTGCTGTGTCTCTGGAGCCGGCTCACCTCCGCCAATCGAGCCACCCCTCCACCACCAAGCCCACATCCCACATCACCCCGCTGCCCCCTACAGCCTGGTCTCAAGAGAGCTTGCCCACCCACGCCACGGCCAGAATGCCCAAGCGCTATCCCAAGGGGCTGAGAATGATAAACTGGGTTGCCCTCATCCAAACTTGCGCATCCGCCATCGACTTGCGCTTGTAGCCCTCTACCCCCAGCACCAACTCCCCGTGACTGGAGCCCTTGCGCTGATTGCCTTGCGAGGTGACCGCGAACTTGAGCTATGCGCTCCACACTTGCGCTGTAACTGTCACGCCGCACTGTTTCTACTTGGGGTCTCATCCCCACAGTTGCCTGTGTGTCCAAATCCCTCCCGGTGGCCGATAGTTCACCAGCCTGTCGTCGCCATCCCGACAGCTGCTCACTGTTAGTTCCGGCACGGCCAGCAACCTCGCCCGGTGGGCACGGAAGCTGATGAGATGCCGTATGCTGCCGTGCAACCTGTTGTAAGTGGTCATCGCTGCCGGGATGCCCCCCCGGGCGCTGAGGGGCCCGGCGTGTGTCAACTCCACCCGCGGACCTCCCCACATCTCCCCCGTCATCCTCATCAGTTCCCCCCATGCCATCAACCCCCCCAAGAAGGCCGGCCACCCGCCTGCTCGCCCCCATCAAGGTGGCCACCCCTCCCTCAGCCAAGGCCATTGCTTGCTCCGGCGAGGCCCCACTCTGCTCCTGAGTCCAGACCCCACTCTCCGGGCCCGGCGACAAAAGGTCATCCCACTCATTCAAGATATCCTCGACACTTGACGCCGCCTGGCTGAGCCCGCCTATGCCTGCCCGCGCCCCTCCAGATCGCGCCTCGGCGGTGCCCCCTCCCTGACCCCCCACAGTGCCCAGATGCTCCACCTCCCGCCGCACGTCCTCCATGCTCTCCAAAAGCCTCGATGCCATCGCGCCTGCCTCGCCTGCCTCACCGGGAGCCTGCCCAGACCGCTCACACTGCGTTCCCTCAGATTCCTGCATCCCACCGCCAGACCCATCCTGCGTGGCATAGTCTGTCTCCTCGAACGCGTCCTCCCACGCTCTGTCCATCAGCGCCAACCTCTCCGCCCCTTCCCGTCGGTCCGCCTCCCCCCGATCCAGGTCCGGGCCCATGCCTCCTCCCACACGCCCTCCGCCAGCCCAACGCCACCCACTTCCGGCCGGACATCGCCCTACAGCCCGCCTGATGATCAGCCCTGCAACCCCCCGTGCAAGCGCGAAAGAAAGCAGCCGGACCCACTTCTCCTTCCAGCCCACAGCCCCGCCACGTGCCGCTTCCTCGTCCTCGTCCTCGTCCCCATTGCCGTCCACCTGCTCTCCCCCTTCCGCGTTCGCCTCCATGTACCGCCGCTCCCTGAAGCGCCGCTGCGTCTTCCGAAGGAATCTATACGCCGCAGGCCCTAGCCCACCATACACCTCCACCCCAAAGGGAATGAAGTGATGTGGGCGGGCATCCCCATACGTCGCCACCTTGCTCTCCTCTACCTTTTTCGCCGCTGCCTCGGGGGCCATCATGGCCGCTCCCAGGTGCGCGTCTGACATCGGCCGCGCCGTGGCCACATCAAACAGCTCATGCTGACCCGGTGTGTGTGCGCGCGCGTGTGTGTGCACATTGAGTTGTCATCATGATCACAACTATGTGTTACTTCAACGTTATATATAAAGATATCACACACCTGTGCTGAAGATAGACTCATTGTGTAAGCCAAGAACACAGTATTTGCCCAGAACAACAAAAGTCCGCATATCTGACATCCGCAACACATTTCCTTCAATGAAATAATCAAGCATATGGGAAAATCATGCTTGTATACTCAGTATTCAAACCTCCGAACGCAATCCTCAGAACATAATGTGTGCCAATCACACGCCCCTTCAACACAAGGTCCAGTTTGATAATGCATGATAATTATGAACCAGGTGTCTTCGTTGGCAAAGTCTGAAATACCGAGATAAAAACATTACACAATGATCTACCTGATTAGGATTTGTGACTCTGCAACAACATCCTCATAGATGCGTGATTCAGATGCAACACAATCACGACTAAGGCAGTGGCCCTGTATCAAACCTGCAGCATTGTTGATTTCATATCAGAATCACTACCCGACTCCCACCCCAATGCCTTCCCGTGTCCATTCCTCACGGTGTTTCCAGTGAGTGTCAATATTGCTTATTAGCTTCTACTTTTCCTGGTTTTCCAACGGTTGAAGATGCACTTTAGTTGTACGAAGATGCGAATATGTCATCCAATATATAAATATATATATATAGTAGTAGTAGTAGGAACACATTCATGCCCTATACATAGTTGGGCGCATATTAGTTCCCCCCCCCACGGTGAATGTTACCGTCCTGAAGTGTCACAGGGCCTACTTTTGTAGGTGCCCTTGTGTTAGTGTTGCGATCCGATCGCTGCACAACAAGGTGTATTCATAATATATATAGATAGTAGACATAATAAAAGCGTCGGGGTCGAACTAACATAATGATCGACACATACTATGTAGACACTGCAAACAACTACTGGTATCCATGTTCTGATGCGATCTCATCAACTCGGCAGCACACGTGCTTTGTTGTTTGAGACCGTGGCACGTGGATGCCATATTCGTGCCACACACATGTCTACACGTTACGACTGTCTAATGACTGATTATTACAGACTTAACATAGAACTTAAGATTGGGCGCACATCACCAGCTGGCAAATACACAGTACTGTGCAGCATGATCTGAGCCGCGCCAGATTCCTGTGTGAGACATCTGTGCCTGCACACAAACATGCGAAAATACCATCATTTATGACCATGATGCATACAATATCGCACAAATGTGACAAGTGGACACACCTTTAAGAGCCTTTGAGTCTGTGAACCTTTGCCATATGCATGCACACACGCACACATCGATAAAAGAGAAATACCAGACATGTAGCTGGCTTAATTTGCGGTTCCGATGTGTCCACGCAATCATGAGGTGTGCGAGTATTCTCTATCGACCGTCTCTAATAAGTGCCCCTATTTTGGTGTGATATTGTATGCTGTTCAACAGGCAGGGTGTATACCATAAATGCATATATGTATTAAACCTGCTACAATTCCCTCACGCATGCGCGACTCACATATGCAGCGCGCATACCACACCTATGCCGATGGATGCCCCGATTGGCAACAGTGTATCCGCGACCATTGCGTCGAGCATTATGTCGATTTTCACACAGATATTTTTGCTCTTGATCTGCTGCTGGAATTTCTTCGTCTTTTTCTTGTTCTCTCACTGTCTCGCTATATACGCCTGCTCAAAAGAAAAAAAATATATGAGATACTAATAGTTACCCAGTCCAAACTGCCATACTACCTTGTACACACACACACACAGCACACACGGACACAACAGATGTACAAATATCACGGCTTATCTTTTTATATATGGGTGCTCATATTTAATGCGTAGCTGCCCTGAAACTGGCGCAGTATGAAGTATATACATACGCAGTATTAGGCAGACGTTAGTTTGTTAATATATCACTTGCCAGTGGCAGCAGGGCCGATTGCTCAGGACATTATCCAACAATATAAGTCGAACCATTTTGTTTCATTCCCCTGTATGTCGAGATGGTTACCAGCATCCGTGTGTTTATTTCAACGGTCCGATTTTTAGTGCCCCCTCCCCCCCTTAGGTATTAAGTGGTGTGATCCTTTGCATAGATTGCGGCAGGGTGTATACAGTATACACACATATAATAGCATGGATCACCCACCAAATGACGAAGGCATCCCACCGTCACGGCAGTGGAGTTGAGATCACCATGCTTGCATGGACAGTGCTCGTGCCAGCAGGAGTTCACACACGCGTGCGAGCACGCGCATGCGCATGTACACACAAACGTAAATCACACATCACACCGTACACACCGTGGCTGCACCCACACATTTAATGGTATGAGACATACCAACTCAGAAGCCAGCCCACCACCATTTCAGTCGAGCGCACGCACGCGCGCACGCCCGCACACCCACATCGACACATCACTGTAATGAAGGCCTTGGAGGAGGGCCGTTATATGGATCTGCAGTCCAATATGCTCCGCGCGGTCGCAGGTCCTATATATATATATATATATATATATATACGAAGTATATATATTCTGGATACACCTTATATATATACAACACACATATATATATACACGGGTGTATATAACTATATAACTATATAACTATATATATACGGGTGTATATAACAACATATATATAAAGAATAATTAAAATAAACCATGGTGGTGCTCGTCCAGGCCATGCGCATAGAAAATGAATGTTGAAAACCGGCTGCACTACTCGAAGTAATCACCGACCGTTCACTCGCCATCATAAACACCAGGACCCCGCCCCCCCGCGCATGGCCTGGGCGTCCTATGATGAGAAATCGTGTCCAAGTACTGCTCGCACGGCGGATAGCGTGGAGCTAAGAAACCCCAACACATGCGAGCACCGATGCATTACACTACGCCGTTTAAATAAGATAGAAGTAGTATATAAACCTGTACAAAATCTTACACACCGTCCCGCGAACCCGCCCCGCCGACTATACACTGTATACTAAATTACGAAACTGTGATAAAAATCTCTGAATGTTACCATCGGTATCGATATTCCGGCCTCGCGTGGCGCGTCGGACGATGGGCTGGGGTCAGCATATATGTCAAGTACATATTCATCGCGATCATCGACGGATACGCAAACAATTCGAACGATCCCCGCGTGAATACATTCGATGCCTGCCAGTCTCACGAGCTTTTAGGGATTTACACTCGGTGGGTGCACATTATTGTTATACGCATGTAGACCGTGCTCCCCACGTGGGCAATGCGAGAATGATTTGCTCAGGAACCAATGCGCGCGTTATTTCGGACGCGAGATAGGGCGTCAATAAGCCTAATATGCGACAAATTGAGGATTGCGATGCGTAAAAAACACTGTATTTATCAACAAATACTTCGTTGAAACTCACAGCCGAAACTAAACAAAGGCTTCTCAAAGTAATAGGGATATATATGTTCTAGATGTGTCCTAATAAGTAGTACGCTCGATACATGTCAGCGAGTCATCAATAAATCATGAAACAACTACGATTGCTGCAAAAGCGCAATAGCATATGCTGCATTTGCTAGGCACCATACCGTGCACGCGAAAGATTCGAAGAGGTAGAATGCATGTTGCACTTACCTGAGTTACTGCATATGCTACACTCGAGTGGCCGAGATGTCTTTCCCCTGTGTTGCGGTAGTCACTTTCTTCTGCCGTGTATTACGTCGTCACACTCAATCGAATAATAAACCGATATGTATATTGATAATAATTTAGTTCGTCGCGTGCGTGATTCGTTCCGACATCACAATGGCAAGCAACAGGATGTGGTGCAAATATGTTGATGCGAAGCTGACGAATGCCGATTGATATTTGCGACAAATCTGTTGTGTAGCTGACGAATGCTGATTTATTTGCGACAGAGATGTCGAGCAATCCCGATGCGTATTGTTTTGATATCTGAACCGCGAGTTCGTTGCGCGAGTTCGTTTACGAGCGTTTGGGAGACCGCCGGCTATCGTTATTGGTAATTATATAAATGCATCGTTATATTAATGAAGGTTGAAGGATAAGAATTGGGTGGCGAGCAGGAGGCGCCACATCTCCATGCACCGACTTTCCAGGGGAGCCGCCGTGAAGTCGTATAAGTTCAAGGGCAACGCCGAGATGGCGAAAATATATACGCTTCAATATGTAGAGAAATAGCGCATCTGCCATCGCACGGTGCGTGCGATCAATTATTCGTACGTACCCCCAAGCATACGGCGTGCATATCGCCGCGTTGTCGAGTACGCATATCGATTATTGTGCAATACCCACGCAGTCGTCTTGCCACATCACCCATGCATATTGAATTCGGACGCAGGATGTATGCGCTCCGATCTTTTCCGGGGCCCGCTGAATAGTGGGTGCACCATTGCTATTGGTAATTATAGAAATACATTCTTCCTGGGTGCACCATGCTATCTTTACTAGGCGCTGCCGATCTCAAATACGAGCTCTCCACTAGGCGTCTGTGTTTTTGGACAGCACGATTGATTCCCACCCCGACGTGGCGCGCCGCGCTGTTCGTGTTTCTTTGTGTCGCGCGTTACATTTTAGTGCAGGCATCGTCGCCGAGGTTCCATCGTAATCATCGATTAAATATCGTTCCGACGTGGGGCTCGCATTCTGAACACGCGCATCATTCTGATTTCCGAACATCGCGTCGGTCATGCGATGTTAAAATGGATATCGCCATTAAACAATCTGACCGTAGGATAATGTGCGCGACAGTGTTTCGCTATTTTAATTATGCAGATGTAATTGACAATTGTGTGATGAACAGGACCACCAACTCAAAGAGTTGGGTAATGTAGATGCGGTTGTACCATGTACCTTGACTTTATTCATCTATGGACCTTGCTCAATATATAACTTTCGCATAGCGTTCCCCTGGTAAAGTAAATAAAATAAAATGTCTGCGGCGGCACCAATTTTGAGAAAGTTTTATTTAATGTTGTGCGATATGACATCGCCGAGATTGATAAATGATCGTATTACTAGTCGCATCACCAAAGGTTCATCGCCTCCTCTCTCTAAGAAAAGGAAGAACTGTTTGCCCAAATAAGAAACGCGTCGAAAATGAGCCGCAAGAGAAACGCGCTGAACAGCGCACACACGACAAGTGCTCTCAGACCTCATGCTCCGACGCGAATTTGAGGCTCGACAACCGTGAACAACAACACGTCAACCGGTGCGCCGCGCTAGCTGCACGAAATGCTCGTGCCACCACTAGCCGACCTGGCCAAACCTTACCAGACACTAGCTTTTGCCGAAACCGCCCGTTTCACCATGATCACGTGAATCGCCGGCGGCGGTGCGCAAGTATTGGAAGGCACCGAATCCTCGTGAGAGGATATGCGCGGTGGAATCGTCTTTTCGCCAACGGCATGACAGATTACGGCGAGGCCAATATCGCCGCTGTTCACATCACAGATTGCTTCGGATTTGCAATTTCATTTCTCCTCTGCAAAGTGTTTGTGGATCGCACTATAGATTCGGATTCCATACCCATACTGCTTGCCGCGCAAACGTACGCACACAAAAGAGGCACGGGCGCAGGCGTGCTACTTTGGATTACGGCCTGTGAACGAAATATGCGTGCATTTTTTCTCTTGACGCACAATAAAGTGCGAAACGGATTTTGAATCACGAATGCGCATTCATCGCACCCGAAGTCGGTTTTGGGCGTCTTTGGTCTCACGAGACACGGTGCATCGTCGACGGTCCGCATGAAGGCGTGGCAGTTATGCGCCCTGTGCTGTATCAACAAAGTCGCCGAATTCCATTCCGATCATATTCCAGAATTGAACCCGCTGTCACATGTGCTGCTATACGGACCGTCGATTGGTGCCCCACAATCCACGTTGCTACCACACCTCTAAATTACTCCCAAACATTGTCATATACGGGACTACCTGCACACCGCAGGTGCCAACCGCACTTCCAGCTCAATTTAACCACTGCGCTCAAATCTCACATCAAATATGTAGAGAATACCCGCTCCCTAGTTCAATTCTGAAAGAGAACAACCACGGGCCTAACTTTGAACCGCGCATGAACGCTTTTGTGGTGAATGCCCATCCTCGCATCACAGAGAAGATGGAAATGGCAGAGCTGGCAGCACATGGCGCCCTGCCTGCCGTCCATATGTGGCCCTACACACATCAATGCATAGTAGCAGGGAACGTAATGGGGAGGTAGTAATTGAGGCAAGCGAGTCCCGGGGAATCAGGGAGCAGGCACTACATACCCGCCTCGCTTGTGCAAGGAACGCCGTGCTCAGTAGCTCCACATACGCTACAAGCCGTACGTGCGGCCAATGGCCCTCCACCTCCACGATCACCCGTACCACAGCACGCGCGCTCCCACTTGGCACCCACCCAGCAGTCGCCACCGACAACTGCGGGACAGGCTCGAGGGCCGCCTCCAGCAGTCTGCGGACTTCGACTTCTAATTTGACCTGTGCTTGCTGCTGCCAGGGCTGTGCTTGCTGATGCCAGGGCAGTGCTATACGCAACGTCATATCTTCCTTGCAGCTAAGTGGCCAGCCGGGCTGCACAGTCACCCCGGCTGTACCCACCGCACAGTTCCCAAGCCGTAGCACCTGATACATCACAACCTCTGCCAACTCCACACCATCCCTCGGCGCCAAGTTAGCAGCAGAGAACAACGGAGGGGGAGGGAGGAGGAGAAAGAGAGAGAGAAAGGCTACAGGGTTCCTGCAGCACACGCCTGCTACAGAGGAGTGGAGAAAGGGGCATCCATGCAGGGAGTCCTCGTTGGCTTTCCTTGCAAGCCTTAAACCGTTGTAAAATTGAACTTGGTTTTCAAAAGATAGAACGGATTGTCCTAACGTAATCGCCTGGTTTGCAGAACCTGTCCTTGCTGACAGCGTTTGCGTGATTTCACTTTGGTTGTCACCGTTGTCGTCTACAAAGCGAGAAAGTGTGTCACCGCTATCCGCATCAACAATAGATACCTTGAGCTTGACTTGGTATTTCCGATGCAGAGCACCGTTCACATTTTTTCCCCACTGTTTAAAACTTTTACATTTCCAAGTTTTAAACAGTGGGAAAAAAATGTGAACGGTGCTCTGCATCGGAAATACCAAGTCAAGCTCAAGGTATCTATTGTTGATGCGGATAGCGGTGACACACTTTCTCACTTTGTAGACGACAACGGTGACAACCAAAGTGAAATCACGCAAACGCTGTCAGCAGGGACAGGTTCTGCAAACCAGGCGATTACCTTAGGACAATCCGTTCTATCTTTTGAAAACCAAGTTCAATTTTACAACGGTTTAAGGCTTGCAAGGAAAGCCAACGAGGACGCCCACGCGGTCTGGCATCGGCGCGTCATGGTGACTGCGCTGCGGCGTGCACCCCCTCATCCTCTAGCATGCAGTGCCGCATGACCAGAGGTACGTACAAATGCCCACCAGCAGGTGAACCAAAAGCTCAGGATGGCAGTCCTCCCATTCCTGGCATTCAAGCCGAACCCGAATGTGCTGTGCAGCGCTGTCACCATGCGCTGATGTCAGAACGCCTCAGAACGCCGTGGCAGTAGCTGTTCACCACATCCCATGGGGCTCATCTGCCAGGCGAGGCAATCCTGCCTCTTTCCCACGCCGTCATCCGGAAGCTATGCTGGGCCCGCACGCAGCGAATGCCTGCATCGCAAGGGGCTCTAGGTTGTGCGGCCGGGCGGCCCTGCGCGTGTCTCCCTCTCTCCTCTCTCCTGTGAGCAACAGTGTAGAGCGACGACACCTTTTCCGCCCTGGCCTCGAAGGTGCGGTCACCCAGGAAGCCCGTCTATACGGGTGAGAGAGAGAGAGAGAGAGAGATGGAGGATGAGAGGGAGAGCGAGAGGCACAATGGGTAAGTGGATGCGCATCGGGCTGTTGCAATATGTGGATCCCACAACCAGGAGAGCCTCCTTCTTTGCCACAGGGAGCCCGCGCGAGCTCATGCGAGCAGGTGGCGAGGCACTCCGGAGGGGAGGGTGCGGCGCAGAAAGCAGCAGCAGATGAGGGAGGGTGTGGTGCGGGAAGCAGAAGAGATGAGGGAGGGTGCTGGAAGGAAGAGGTGATGAGGGCGGGGTGGAAGGAAGCAGCCTGAGATGAGGGAGGTGCGGCGCGGAAGGGCTTGAGATGGGGCGGCAGGCGCAGGGCAGGGGGCACCCGAGTTGACTTCCGCCTCTGCGAATGTGGGATGCATGAAGAGGTTGATGATGCCGGCTGGCAGGGAGCCGGACTTCGGGTGCTCTGCGGTGTGGCCGCACAGGTGGTGATGTAGACCTTCAGATAGCTCCCAGGGCGTCGGCGCCGGTGGCGAGCTCCACCGGAGCTGCACCCTAGGCAGAGAGATGCCGCAAGGCATTCCTCCGCCCGCTTCTGCGTTAAGCGCCAGCGCGCCCCCCCCGGGGCCGCCCTGCTGGGGCATCATGTGTGGGGGCTGCCCTGCAGCGGCGTACATTAGCCCCACCTTTCGCTCCATGGGGCCCCAGGTGCGCATGGGGCTGTCGAGCAGAGCACTGGGGCGCCGGTCCTGGTGCCAGGGAGTAGTCTGCTGAGGCGATCTGGCGGCAGGCGTGGCGAGCGGGAAGGGCAGGTGTGATGGCCCGACAGGTCCAGGATCCCCCGGAGGCGGTCCCTGAGGAGGCCCCTCTGGCGCTCCGCCATCGAGTCCGACATAGGCGACTGACTGCTCGAATATTCGCGGGCCCGAGGCCAACGGCATGCCTGCATCGGGGAGCAAGGGGTGCATGTGGCGACCTGGAGCCTCCCCCAGAAAGGGGGCTTGCAGAAGGCTGACAATGGAAAAAGGCTGAGGTGCGGGGGAAGGGTCAGATGGGAGAAGAGGGCCAGGGGGGGGATCTGGCTGGGGAGGGCCAAATGGGGGAGGTGGCACGGAAACATTCGAGAGGGGAGGTGGAGGTGGAAGCGGAGGTGGAAGCAGAGGTGGAGGGTCCGACGGGGGAGTGGGTAGACTGTGCGGCGGCGTGGTGTCGAGTGGTGGCAATGGCTGTGGGCCTGCATCAGATGACGGCATGGGAGGGCATGCTGCTGACGGCGAGTTTTGTAGCGACGACAACGGCGCAGCTGCTGCAGCACGGCCCTCGGTGGCTGTTGAAAGCACATCGGAGGTTCGAAGGTGGGAGGGCACCGCCTCCGGGAGCTCCTCCGCGGCGATTTGAGAGGCCAGCTCGGCGGACACCCGCGGGGAAGGGGGCTCCATGATGGCATCACCATCTACGTCCAGGTCAATCCTCTGCGCCGCGCTGGGACCCTCAGGCTCCGTAGCACGACCCCCTCTGTCAGGCGGGCACCGGGCCTCCCAGGGCTCTTCCTGGCCCGCCCGTGACGTGGCATCATCATCATCATCAGCAGCAGCAGCAGCATCCACTGGACTGATCGGAGGGCGCTGTGCTACAGTGAGGTCAATTCGAGGATCCACGCCTGGGTGCTTGGTGGCAAGCCCCGTCTCAGCAGCAGACGTGGGGGATCCCTCCACGGGATACGAGTGGGCAGCCACTACTTTGCCGTCTCGGTCTTGCACGGAGCAGGCTACATTCATCACCTCCGCGCCCTCTCCGTCGTGTCGCTCCAAGGAGGCTACGTCTGTCGGGTTCGGGCGCACGGAAGCCACGCAGCCGTCGCTCTGTCCGGGCCCCACTTGTGTGCCGCGCCCCGCGCCCTGTGCTTCGGCCGGATTATCAGCCGAGCATGCATGATCCGCTGTGTGCAGCGCCTCTGCTGTGGAGCTCGCCTCCGGCTCCGCTTGTGTCCCCGGCTCCGCTTGTGCCCCCGGCTCAGCTTGTGCCTTTGTGGCTGGGGCGCGGCTCTGTTCCCACTGCTGTCCTCCAGCCACAGCCTGACTAGATGCGCCCCGAGGGTTTCCTCTAGCGAGGCGCTTGAGGCTTCCTGGCCCAGCGGGGAGCAACGCGCTTTGGACGGTGGCGAAGGCCTCCTCCTTGCTCGCTTTCTCCACGCTGGTGTTGCCATCGGAAGGGGGGCACTTTCCTAGGTCCGTGCGAGGTGCCTGGGGCGCGCCTGAGGCTTTGGGCTGGGCCACGCCTGCCGGCTTGGCGAGGGTGGCAGCCGGCGCTTCCGATGAAGGGCTCGCGGATGCTATGGATGGGACAATGCCAGGTGGCTGACTCGGGGTGGACTGCGGCGGATCGGAATGTGCCCCACCAGAGACTGACTGCGGCGTGCTGCTGCGCGTCTGGGGTTGCGTGGCAGCAGTTGCTTTGCAGGCTACGGTGCCGGAGACGTTGGGGGGTGAGAGGCTGGAGGCTTTGGGGGTGAGAGGCTGGAGGCTTTGGGGGTGAGACTGGAGGCTTTGGGGGTGAGAGGCTGGAGGCTTTGGGGGTGAGAGGCTGGAGGCTTTGGGGGTGAGAGGCTGAGGGGGTGAGAGGCTGGAGGCTTTGGGCGATATGTCTAAAAATATGGTGCCAGACGCTTTAGATGGTGAGGCGGCAGGAGCTTTGGGCGGCGTGACGCCGGACCCCTGGGATGGAGAGACGCTGTCGGCTTTGAGTGGGGTATGACCTGAAGATGGCAGCTGGGATGGGGGCGCTGCTCGGACCCTGAGAGCAGCTTGCGCTGCCGCCACTGCAGCCATCATGGCCGTCGCCGGGGGCGCCCGTCCGTCGCTGTCCAGTGGGCTCGCGCCGTCCTCAAAGATGCGGCGGCGCTTCTTCCTGGGCGCCGGCAGCGGGCTCTCACTCTGCTGGGCGCCAGCAGCGGCAGCCGGGGCAGCGCCGCTGCTCTGTGGCCGCTCCATGGGCCGCCCTGCAGGCTCCTGGCCGGCGCTCCGTGGCCGCTTGGCTGCCCCGTGGGCTGCGCTCTGCTTTGCCCCCTGGGCACTACCCTGGCCATCTCCTTGCCCCCTGCCCACTACCACGGCTGCCACCCGGGCCACTTCCTGCCCCCTGGCTGGTACTCCGGGCTGCCCCCAAGGTCGCCCCGGGTGCCTTCTCCTGGCCAGGCACACTCGGGTGCACGCTGGGCTGCGACGCTCGCTCCGGGATCACCACCACCGACATCATCTTCTTCGGCGCCCCTGGCATAGCCCTGGGTGTCCTCTCTCCGTCTTCGCTTGGCACCACCACCGACGACATCATCTTCTTCGGCGCACCTGGCATAGCCCTAGGTGTCCCCTCCCCGTCTTCGCTTGACACCCTTGCTAAGGACGCCGCCTCTCTGTCTGCTGCCACGCTTAACTCCGCGCCCGCGCTCGCTGGATACGCCGCCGGCTCCTCCTTCAGCTTGCCTCCGCCATGTCTGGGCGGCCCCGGGCTGGGCAGAACCTTCGCTGCTGGGCGCAGCAGTTCTGCCTCGCACTCCTGTCCCGGGAACCCGCACCCACCAGCCCCCTGCTGGAATGAGGAGGGCAGCGAAGTCGTGGGGACGCACTTGGGGCTCAGGGGTCAGGAGAAGAGGTCGTACCTTGCGAGTAAATCGCTTCCCCAAGGTGTTGCACTGCTTGCGGAGGGTGTGCACGTTGTCTATCACCCCTGGGTGCTCCGTGTGGCGTTTGAGGCGCGCCAGCCCCACGCCGAGGTCCTGCAGCTCCTGGCGAGTTTCAGTGAGCAGCCGCTCCACCGCGCCGCGGGCCGGGTCCTCCATGCGCATCGCTCGTAGAATGACCAGCTTCCGCTGCAGCGCCAGCCCCCCCTTCATGCCCTGTGCCCCCGCCCCTCTCTCCCGCATCTCCGCCTCCCAGCACCTATTAGCTTAAAACACGGGAACTGGCAGTGCAGGCGCTGGTGAGTGGACGCGCCGGTCATCGAGAACATGTGTGCACACCGTTGAGTGGATGCTCGGACCACTCCTTGCCCCCCGCTCAGCCCTCCCAGCTACCTTCCCATTTACCACCTCCCCAGCCCCATCTTTACCGAGCACCCTCACCATGCTCCACAGTTTGTGTTTCCCCGACACGCTTCTGGTAACCTTCAGCTCAGCTTCTACTTGCCCCCAACCACCGTATCCTAGCTCTGCCTTTCCTAGGCGCGCACCGTGCCCCCCACCTTGGCTCTCTCAGTGCACCTCCCATCGACCTCACCGCCTCCTTTCCAGCCCCCTTACATCCCCCTCTCCAGATCGGCCTCTCCTACGCTTCCTCTCCATTTCACTCCTACCCACACCCTGCCCCGGTCCCTCCTTATCCACCATGGCAGCCTGCGTGATGCTGGGCTCCGGGTCCCGGTGTTTCTCCCGAGCTGAGCGGCTGTTCACCCACAACTTTCAGGCTCGCTGCCTCCGGGAGAATGCGGCGGTCCGACTGCCAGTATGGAGGGCACGAGTAAAGGAGGAGGGGGCGGGGCTACCAGGACCCCGGGGAAGTAGCGGTCTCCTTGATTCGCCTGTTTGATCAGGGAGATGAGGAACTCGCTACGGTTGGTAGAATCGTAGAGGTGAGCTTCCTGGACAATGATGAGGTGCTCCACCAGGAGGAGAGCATCGGTGACCACCATCTGGGCCAGGAGCCCGAGGCAGTGGCTGTCAAGCGGGGGTTTGGGCGGCGGCTTGATCTCCATCAGAAGATCCACCACCTGTGCAACCACGCATCCCTTCGTCACACGCCGAGGCCCAGCATGCGTGTGACGAGGCTCGGGCGCCCGGGCGACGGACGCTTCAGCGAGCGGCCGGGGCTGCATGCCGGATCCCGCTGGGGGGGCGAGGCAAACGCCCTTCCGCCTTCCTGCAGAATAAGACGCAAGCCTCGATCTCGGGTGTGCAAATCTTAAAAAAACCGCTCTGAGTTTCGGGCTGACGGCTTCAAGAGGGCCTGCGGGTTGCAGGTTCACTCGCACACACTCCGCGGGGACGCTGTTCGCTCTGTCGCCGACGTGCTCCTTCGGGTCCTCAAGCCTCGCAGCAGAGGCACGTCTCAGCCCGCGCCCGCGCAATCCACTGGGAGGCGACTCGGGGGCCGCGGGGCCCAGGAGGCCAGTACCTCGCGCTTCAGGTCCCGCTGCTCGCCGTTTGCATAGAACATGTAGCTACGCCGCCGTAGTCTCCGTGCCCCGTCGCTTTCCTCCTCCCCCTTCTCCTTCTTCTTCGCTGGCCCCTCCGCGTCCCGCGTCGCCCTCCTGTCGGCCTGACCGCCGCCCTGCGGCCGCTCCCACTCCTCGTCCCGCGCCGCCTTCCTCTTCCACGCCCCCGCCTCCTCCATCCTCTGCCGGCCTCCATCCCCGCTGCCTTTATGCCCACATCCCCCTTCCGCCTGCTCTCCGCCTCCTCCCTTCCCCTCCCCCATGCCCTCGGCCTCTTTGCGCCCCAATGATGCCCTGCCCTCCAGCGTCACCCTCTTTTCCTCCGCTCTACTCGCCTTTCTCGCCTCTGGCGCCACTAGGCGCTCCTCCTCCAAATTGTCTGAGACCGACCGTGGGCCCCGCCCCCCCCTCAAGCTTTGTTCAGCCGGCCCCCGCCACCCTCTGGCAGCCATCTTGATCTCCGCCAGGGGGCTCTTTTGCGCGAGCCCCCGATCGGTGGTCTTCCCGTCCCCAACTGCCGCCTGTGACCTCACCTCCCGCCTTGAACCAGGGGCGCCCTCCCGGCTCTGGCTGCCAGGCGCCCCTGGCGGATGCGCGCCTGCAGGGCCAGGGCCCTCAGGGGCGACTTCTGTGCTACCCCCACCAGCTCCTGGCCTGCCACCTGGCGGTGCCTTGCCATCGCTGCTGGTGCGCTGGTTTTGGGCCACGCCGGGTGCCAGCTGGTGCACTGCCGGAGGTGGACGCGCTGAGGGGGGCTGCATTTCAAAGTCCATATCCACCGCCGCATTTGGGTTGTACGGTTCTTTCAGAGGCGCCACGTGGACCTCGGCCGCCGGCGCGCGTGGAGGCAGGGTGCAGGTCGGTGGCGGCGGCTGCGGTGGCGGCGGTGGTTGTGGAGGTTGGCCGGGGGACCGCTCGGAGCTCCCGAGGGTCGCGCTGTTGACCTGCGGCCGCACTGAGAGGTTGCCGGCCTCGACTGCAGCACCGTCCAGCTCCATGGCTCGCGACACCAGCTCCTGGATTGCGGCACACCGAGCACCACACGTGCTCGACCACTGCGTTCCCCTGCCAAGTTCCTTCTTTCTTATGGGGCATGGAACCAAGCGGGCGATAAGATCCAAACAGTTCTTGCCTTTGCTCGGCTCAAACGGCGCTTGAAACCTACGTATCATCAGTGATCTAGGGCTCTGGACTGGAACAGAGGGAAGCATGGGGTGGGGGTGGGGGTGGAAGAGTCCACTCCCGCGATCCCGCAAAACACTGGCAGCCGACCAAGTGCGGGGCGCACCTTGGAGGCGAGTTCCATGAAGACCGAGCGCCGATCTCGCCTCGTCGCCAGACTCTCCACGTTCACAACCCGGCGCCCGGCGCAGCTGGCATCAGCAGCGGTGGCTGCAGCAGAACGCCCTCCCCTTATGCTGGCCTCATCGATTATCAAGGGCCATTTTTCGTACTTATCCGAGTCGATTCGATTGAAGGCTTTGACTTGTTACGCCCAATTTGATTGTGGATTTCGACCTCCCAAACTGATTCGATTGTGGGCTGTGAAATCCTAACCCAATCCGATGAAGTGTCGACAGTGTGCAGCTTTCGGGCTCATTCCAATGCGCGCACCCCGGGCTGCAGAGGCGCTCGGCAGGGGCGGACGGTGGGGGCACGCTGTGGGAGGCGCTCGGCAGGGGCGGACGTTGGGGGCACGCTGTGGGAGGCGCTGGCAGGGGCGGACGTTGGGGGCACGCTGTGGGAGGCGCCGGCAGGGGCGGACGTTGGGGCACGCGGAGGCGCTCGGCAGGGGCGGACGTTGGGGGCACGCTGTGGAGGCGCCGGCAGGGGCGGACGTTGGGGGCACGCTGTGGGAGGGGGCAGGAGGGCCACGGATAGCGGGGGAGGCTGCGGCGCACCCAAATGCTTCTCCACAAGCTCCACGAGCGACTCCACGGTAATCGTACTGATGCCAAGGCCGACCCAGATCTGCACGCCCCACCCCCCTGCCCGTGAGCATGAAGCGAAAACCCGCGTGCCTGAGAAGCAGGGAGGGCGCACCACGGACTGCAGGGAGATCTGCCGGTCCGGAGGGCCGAGCGCGCACCTTGTAGCTTGCCGATGCAGCGGAGTGCCGCTGGATGAAGAGGCGCGTGCCTCTGGGCATCACCAGATGCCGGCAGAAGGCTGCGCCGGACGTCTGCTGTGCGGCATCCACGCCACGCGGTGGCATACAGAGTTGTAGCGCTTCCTGCACCACCTCCGGGCTTGCAAGCTCCAGCTCCACTCTCGCACTCTCCACCAGCGTGCGCAATACCTTAGTGTGCACCCCCCCCCGACCCTCTCCTCCCACACCTCACCTCAAGCGCGCGCATGACCTCGTCACCGCCCTGGAGGCGCCAGCCGCAAGGTGAGTGCAGCAGTAAGCCTCCGGGTGTACATCGCGAACTGAACCCCAAGCATGGGCGCTCCTGCATCAATTGCAAGAGACGCTGGCAGGAGACGCTGGCAGGCAGGAAGTGCCAGCAGGAGGAGATGTTGGCAGGAGGTATCGTATCGTTGCCTCGATGAAGCAGCCAGGGCCATCGAGCCCTCCAGCTGCAAAGACAGGGCACCAACCCGTGCCATGCAAGGCGCCGCTGGCACTGAGACGCGGGCGCCGCGATCAGTCTCAGGGGAGGGGGGTGCAGGGGCAGCCGGGGCGCACCACACGGGGGCGGCGGGGGTCGCTGGGGTCTGAGCGGTGGTGGAAGCAGCGGGTTTGGAGCAAGCCGCATAGCAGCTCCTCATCGATGAGATCCATGCCGGAGGCAAGATCGTATCTCACCACCACTGTACGGGCGGCCACCGAGCCCCTACGCTCAGCCCCTGCGGGCTCAGTGGCGGCGGCGGCGGCACCGCGCTGAAGCTCAGCCACGCCGAGGCGCCGCAGGTACGCCACGTGCCCAGAGCTGAGTTGGCGGTGACCCACGCCGGCCAGCTGCAGCGAGTAGCAGAAGCTGCGGAGGGGCAAGGCGTCGGGTGTTCTGGGGGCCTTCGCCGGCATCTTGGTGGTGCTCGTGAAGACCAGCCCGTATAGGGCCGGGTCTTGCCCGAGGCTCACGCTGCCCTCCACTGGGCCGCGGTCCCTGCAGGTCGCCCAATCACACGCCCGCGGCCCCGAGGGCAGGTCAGGAAAGGGGCACGGGGAGTGAAAAGTCAAGAAAGTCAACGGGGGAGGGCACGAAGATGGGAAGATCGCCACGAGAGAGCCGCCGATTGGGGGCGAACGATCAGGATGCATGGCGCACGCAGGATGCCATGCTTAGACTCGGGGTAGAAGCGCCCGGCGAATTCGGACCGCACGATTTCAAGAAAGTCAGCAGATGGGTAAGCCATGGGAACGCCGGGAGCGAGTATCCCATGGCGCGTGGCGCGAAAGGGTCACGGAGATCAGGAGCTGGAACGGCGCCAAGAAGGAGTCAACGGCGGAGATGCAATTCCGTCAGCCCTCTGACAGGGGACGTCATCTCCACGGCAAGGGCCCGTCAGCGGCCGCCACTGCCAGAATGCATCATGCGCCTTCTGTATCCGTGAATTGACGACTGCGCTTTCTCTGTTTGCTAAAGAGGCTCCGATTGTGGGATTCAGCTTCGTGGCCAGCGGCCGAAAGCTAGCACCGATTGAGATGTCGCTATTGCCTCTCGTGGAAACAGCTTGGGACTCGAGCCTGGGGATGTCCGAGCCGACAGCGATTCAAAGCCCTATCCGATAGAGCGACCAACAAATCCACAGCCCTGAGCGGTGCTCGGCCATTTCGAGGTGTCTGCAACATTGAAACCATCTAATCATAATATTCTAGCTATCTCCTGTCAGCAGTCACCTTGGTGCCACGGCCTTCCTGCGCTCCAGAAGTTGGGAAAGTCCTCAGCGACGGCTGGCGCAGACCGGGGGGGGTACTGGGAGCGCAGCCCTCGGAGGGTCCCCTGGAGGGTCAGTTGAGGCAGGGAGGGCGCTTATTGGTTGATGGGCGCAGGATCCTCACTGCTGGGAATGCCTTAGCACCACGCGATCCCAAATGGTTGGCACCAAGCAAACCGGGCAGCAGCGAAGGACTGTGCCAGAGGAGGGGAGGGCTTTACTTGTCAGGTATGCCTAGGATGCCTCGGAGGCTGTCTGATGCGGCCATGAGCAAGAGAGTTCTCCCCTGCGGCAGATTGTCGATGACAGCCGCCTTGCCCTTGCCGTCCAGATTCTTCTGTACTTGCTTCGCGAGCTCCTTGATGTTGTCTTCCGAGGACCCGGGCTGCGCCCTCACCTCACGTGCCCCTCCCCCCACGCCGTCACTTCCACCCTAAACAACCAGATCCGGTGTACACCTGCGACATCTCCGTCGCCGCGTGCCGCAGTCCAACAGATTGATCTTGTCCCCCTCCGAACGCGCCAGGCAAAAAGGGAAGAGTGCAGGTCGAACCGCGTATATTTGTGCAAATGCGACATCTGCCTTGTGGATCTCTACACACTGAATGGCATGCGATCAGCCGACAAAAGCCAGCCTACCATCATCCCCGTAGATGTGAGAAGCAAATCAGGAGCAGGGCGGGGCCGTGACAAGATACCACCAACTCATACATACTCCCAACCCAGATGCAAAGCAGCATGGAAAGATGATACAATGTGTCCGATTATCGCCCAACAATTGTTGGTCTCTGGGTAACGGAGTGAGCGGACCCTGCTGGCATGCCCCCCAGCGGCTCACGTAATGGAGCTCTACACACTGAACGGCATGAGATCGGCCAACAAAAGCCAGCCCAACATCATCCCAGTGGATGTGAAAAGCAAATCAAGAGCAGGGCGGGGCCGTGACAAGATACCACAAACGCATACATATTCCCAACCCAAATGCAAAGCAGCATGGAAAGATGATACGATGTGACCGATCGTCGCCAAACAACTGTTGGTCTCTGGGTTACGAAGTAAGCGGACCCTGCTGGCATGCCCCCCAGTGGCTCCCGGTCGATGGATGGGACCTGTTGGTCCATGCTTATGTCATGAATGCAGTCACACCACACAGCATGGACACCCCATGTCAAAAAAAGGAAACATGCGCGCACCTAAGTGCTCCCCACAAAATTCAAGGGAAAACACAGAAGGTGCACATCACCACCTTTTGCCTCTCCTCGCAGCACGACAGCTCTACACACACACACACTGAACGGCATGAGATCGGCCAACAAAAGCCAGCCCACCATCATCCCAGTGGATGTGAGAAGCAAATCAGGAGCAGGGCGGGGCCGTGACAAGATACCACAAACTCATACAGCTCTACACACACACACCCACACGGGATCAAACAGCCGCAATTGGGGGCGGATCTCAGTGTGACGCAGCGTGGAGCAGCGATCTCAATGCGCGATTCCACAGAAGGCGCGCCGCCCAAGCCAGGGCAGCTGCGCCCGGCAGTACCTCACAAAACCGCTGCAATCAAATATGCCGCCCCCACCAGAACCATGGCATATACGTGAGGGAAGCGTGGGGCGTGCGGTGGCGAAGCGCAGGGTTCACCAGCGGACGGAAGAGCAACACAGTGCCGTTCCACGTGGTCTCCAGCTGGTTGAGGTGGCTCTTTATGGAGCTCGCCAGCACCGCGCCGCTGGTGCTCTTGGTCCACGTCAGCGGCTCGCCGCAGCGTGGAAGGGCCTCCTCCACCTCCTCGCGGGTGATGCGCTCAGCTCCCGGCCCCCACCGCAGAATGGCGCCGAGCATCACGTCCATCTCCAGAGACCCCTTGAGCACCTTCCCCGTCCACAAGCCGTGCTGCGCCACCTCCACCTCCTCATCCGCCAGCTCCAACGGCGGGGTGCCCTCACGGCTCGGCGGCTCCTCCTCCTCCTCCTCCTCAACCACCACCACCTCCGGGGGCTCCGCCACACTCGGGACGGTCCTCGCGGCCCCTCCCAGGCTCCCGCTCGCAGGCGCACCGAGGGCAGGCCGCGTCGCCCGGAGCTCCTTACCCTTTCCTCTATCCGCGCCATGACTCTTGATGAGCATCTCCGCATTGCCGATGGGCGGTGGCCGGGCCAGGCGCGCCCCTGGGCGGCCCTCTCGGAACACGGAGAATATTGGAACTTGATGGGGCTGCGAGGCCGGCAACGTCTCGGCAGGCGCCTCCATGTGTGGAGGGCTGAACCCCGGGATCTCATACCCAGGAGGCAGCCCGGCAGCGGCCTGCTCCTGCAGCACCCCTCCCTTTCCGACGTGAGCAGTCGTGGAAGAGCAGGGAGGCGGAGTGAGATGCACGCCGCCCTGGGGCACGAGTCAGGAGCGCTGCGCACGAGGGGGCGCACACCTGCTCAGCAGCCTCCCACGGGGTCATCGGGATGCTTGGAGCTTGAGGATCTCCGCTCGGGGCCCTGCTCCCGGCCGTCAGACCCGAGCCGATCCGGCTAAACTCGGAGCCGGCGGAATCGTGGCGCCGGTGCTCCGGCGTCATCGCCCGCGACTTGTGCACCGGCGTCATAGATAATCTGCTTTCGCCCGCTGGGTGCTGCCCCCCATCCCCCAGCCTAGGATCCATTGGCATTGGAGGTCGCCCGCTCGCCACCGAGTCCCTGCCTCGGGGTTTCCCCCACGGGCCACCAGGAGGCCCCGAGTGGGGGGGTAGATCCCCCTGTTCGCCCCCCTGGCCTGCCAGCTCCGCTTCCTTTGCCTTGCTGTCCATGGCGCGCCTCGGGATCCTGAATTGCGCGCTCTTGCCCCTGCCGGCGCCCGGCGACGGGGAGGGGGCGCTCTTGCCCCTGCCGGCGCCCGGCGACGGGGAGGGGGCGCTCTTGCCCCTGCCGGCGCCCGGCGACGGGGAGGGGGCGCTGTTGCAGGCGTACCGCTGCGACTTGGCCACCGCAGAGGCACTCCTCGGGCCACTCATCGGTAGCTCAATGCTCTGCAGCAATAGGGCCGCGGCCGACGGCGACGGCGCCGGCACCTGTACGGGGCCTGCAGCGACCATCCTTGCGCGTCCGGGCCCGCCACTCGTTGTGCTCACTACCAGGGAGGCGCTCGGCATCGCGGAGTTGGAGGCGCTCCGCATCGGTACTGTCATCTCTCTGTTGACCAGCCCAGCTGCTAGAGCACCACTGTCTCTGGCTGCTTTCGCCGGGTGCTCCTCGCGGGGACGGCTGCCGGCTGCCTCCCCAGCCCGTACTCGCTTGAACGGCCGCACAGCTTCGCCTGGCAGTGCTCCTGTGTCCCTCTGCTCAGTTCTGCTCTTGGCCGCCGCAGCAGACGCAGGCTGCCGCCCCTCCCTTAGCCCTCCCGCGTCGCCCTCTGACGCTTCCTCCCGGGCCTCGGCGGCGCTCCTTCGCCTCTTCTTGCCCCCAGTGGCTGCATCTGAACTCTTCACCATCGACCCTGTAACCGTTTTCTTCAGCGCTGCAGAACCTGAATCCGATTTTTTCAGCGCTGCAGAACCTGTATCCGATTTTTTCAGCGCTGCAGACCCTGTAACCGCTTTCTTATGCACAACGGCGCCTGCTGCTTGCATGGCCCCCTTCCCCCCGGCGGCGACCTCCTCAGATATTGCTGAGCCCCCCCCCGTGCCGGATGCCCCGCGATTGCTCGCCGTCGCGGACCCAGCAGCATTTGCAGATGCCAGCGGCGGCTCAGCGGGAGAGCCCGGCTCGGGAGTGGCGGCCCGGGTTTCCTCGGCTGGGGCCCGTAACGTGGCAGAAGGAGCAGCCGGCTGGTGGCTCCCCGCGCCCTGAACCCACCACCCAGATAGCCTCCATGATGACTCACAGGGTCCGATTCAAAATCGCAGATTGCCACACGTCATGTACACTCCACGCACGCATATCCGACATCATCCTGCAGATGCATCGAAGACGCTCCCGAAGAGACCTTATGTGTCAGAAAGGTACCACAGGGACAGCCATATCGCATCACCCACCCCCAACCAGTGGCCGTCCTCATTCACAGGAAGGTGCCGGCACCTCACATTGCAATAACCGCGAGGAACTGGACAGGAAACAGGGCAAGCCTCAGGCAAATCTGCCATGCTCCTGAAACAGGGCAAGCCTCAGACGAATCTGCCATGCTCCTGAAACAGGGCAAGCCTCAGACGAATCTGCCATGCTCCTGAAAAGGCAGTACCCGCCAGAAAGGAATCACGGGGACAGCCACATCCCACCTCCAGGCAGCAGCCGTCATTCACATTCACAGGCACACTGAACGGCATGAGATCGGCCAACAAAAGCCAGCCCACCATCATCCCAGTGGATGTGAGAAGCAAATCAAGAGCAGGGCGGGGCCGTGACAAGATACCACAAACACATACATATTCCCAACCCAAATGCAAAGCAGCATGGAAAGATGATACGATGGGACCGATCGTCGCCAAACAATTGTTGGTCTCTGGGTTACGGAGTAAGCGGACCCTGCTGGCATGCCCCCCAGTGGCTCCCGGTCGATGGATGGGACCTGTTGGTCCATGGTTATGTCATGAATGCAGTCACACCACACAGCATGGACACCCCATGTCAAAAAAAGGAAACATGCTGGCACCTAAGTGCTCCCCACAAAATTCAAGGGAAAACACAGAAGGTGTACATCACCACCTTTTGCCTCTCCTCGCAGCACGACAGACGAATCTACCGAGCTCTCCAAGAGGCAGTGCCCGCCAGAATGGCACCACAGGGATAACCGCCTCCCAAAACCCACTTCCACCCGGCGGCCGTCCCTGTTCACAGCGATCCGTGTAAGCATACACACTGAACGGCATGAGATCGGCCAACAAAAGCCAGCCCACCATCATCCCAATGGATGTGAAAAGCAAATCAAGAGCAGGGCGGGGCCGTGACAAGATACCACAAACGCATACATATTCCCAACCCAAATGCAAAGCAGCATGGAAAGATGATACGATGTGACCGATAAGCACACACTGAACGGCATGAGATCGGCCAACAAAAGCCAGCCCATCATCATCCCAGTGGATGTGAAAAGCAAATCAAGAGCAGGGCGGGGCCGTGACAAGATACCACAAACGCATACATATTCCCAACCCAAATGCCGCCAACAAAGTCACACACACACTCACAGTCTCCTGTGGCTACGGGGTGCCAAAGGATTCGCAAGGATAAGCATACGCACACACACTGCCGAGGCGCGATCTGGAGGGGCGCGGGCAGGCATAGGCGGGCTCAGCCAGGCCGCATCAAGTGTCGAGGATATCTTGAATGAGGGGGATGCCCTTTCGTCGCCGGGCCCGGAGGGTGGGGTCTGGACTCAGGAGCAGAGTGGGGCCTCGCCGGAGCAAGCAATGGCCTTGGCTGAGGGAAGGGCGGCCACCTTGATGGGGGCGAGCAGGCGGGTGGCCGGCCTTCTTAAGGGGGTTGATGGCATGGGGGGGACTGATGAGAATGACGGGGGAGATGTGGGGAGGTCCGCGGGTGGAGTTGACACACACCGGGCCCCTCAGAGCCCGGGGGCCCATCCCGGCAGCGATGACCACTGACAACAGGTTGCACGGCAGCATACGGCATCTCATCAGCTTCCGTGCCCACCGGTCGAGGTTGCTGGCCGTGCCGGAACTAACAGCGAGCAGCTGACGGGAAGGCGGCGACCGGGTGGTGAACTATCGGCCACCGGGAGGGCTTGGGACACACAGGCAACTGTGGGGATGGGACCCCAAGTAGGAACAGTGCGGCGTGACAGTTACAGCGCAAGTGTGGAGCGCATTGCTCAAGTTCGCGGCCACCTCGCAAGGCAATCAGCGCAAGGGCTCCAGTCACGGGGAGTTGGTGCTGGGGGTAGAGGGCTACAGGCGCAAGTCGGTGGCGGATGCGCAAGTTTGGATGAGGGCAACCCAGTTTATCATTCTCAGCCCCTTGGGACAGCGCTTGGGCATTCTGGCCGTGGCGTGGGTGGGCAAGCTCTCTTGAGATCAGGCTGTAGGGGGCAGCGGGGTGATGTGGGATGTGGGCTTGGTGGTGGAGGGGTGGCTCGATTGGCGGAGGTGAGCCGGCTCCAGAGACACAGCAGCAGTGCGCCGGCAGGACAGCCGCAGAGGGGCTCAGGTGGCCCAGTGAGGCTCAGGGAGCAGAGGGGTGGTCTTGCGCGTAGGCTTGGTGGTGGAGATATGGCTCACGCAGCTCGGGGGGCAGGGATGAACCGGCTTCGGGCACAAGGCGGTAGTGCACTGGCGGTGCAGATGCAGAGGGGCTCGGGTGGCTCAGCGAGGCTTAGGGGGTCCCATTCTTCACTAGTGAGCTCCGGAGAATCCGGATGAGTGTCCGAAGTGTGTACTGAATCCTTTGATCCCCGGCGTGGGTACATAGTGCAGTCTCCTGTGGCTACGGGGTGCCAAAGGAGTCGCAAGGATAAGCATACACACACTGAACGGCATGAGATCGGCCAACAAAAGCCAGCCCACCATCATCCCAGTGGATGTGAGAAGCAAATCAAGAGCAGGGCGGGGCCGTGACAAGATACCACAAACGCATACATATTCCCAACCCAAATGCAAAGCAGCATGGAAAGATGATACGATGTGACCGATCGTCGCCAAACGAACTCACACACACTGAACGGCATGAGATCGGCCAACAAAAGCCAGCCCATCATCATCCCAGTGGATGTGAAAAGTAAATCAAGAGCAGGGCGGGGCCGTGACAAGATACCACAAACTCATACATATTCCCAACCCAGATGCAAGGCAGCATGGAAGGATGATACGATGTGACCGATCGTCGCCAAACAATTGTTGGTCTCTGGGTAACGGAGTAAGCGGACCCTGCTGGCATGCCCCCCAGTGGCTCCCGGTCGATGGATGGGACCTGTTGGTCCATGGTTATGTCATGAATGCAGTCACACCACACAGCATGGACACCCCAAGTCAAAAAAAAAAAAAGGAAACATGCGGGCACCTAAGTGCTCCCCACAAAATTCAAGGGAAAACATAGAAGGTGTACTTCACCACCTTCTGCCTCTCCTCGCAGCACGACAGACGAATCTACCGAGCTCTCCAAGAGGCAGTGCCCGCCAGAATGGCACCACAGGGATAACCACCTCTCAAAACCCACTTCCACCCGGCGGCCGTCCCCGTTCACAGCGATCCGCCAGTACTTCATATCAAGGTCAAAGAACACAAGTCCCCCGGCATGTGTAATAACCATGAGCACTGTACACGGAGAGGGAGCTAGCGTCAGACGAATCCAAGACACTCCCAAATAGCGAGCCGTAGACGAATCCCCGACGAATCCCAGAGGCAGTACCCGTCAGAAGGGTACCACAGGGACAGCCACATCCCATCATCCAAATCATTCCAGTGGCCGTCCCCGTTAACAACGAGATGTCAGCACCCCATAAAGTGGCTGTCAACCACCAGTCCCCCGGCAGGTGAAAAAGCCCCAAGGCACTGGACATAAATAGAGCCAGCCGCAGACGAATCCCCGACGCCCACAAGCATACACACACACACACACACGTGCGCGCGCAAGCAAGGGTCGCTTGCAGTCAGCCTGCACCTTGGAGCGTGCCGAGACTCTGAAGTTCGCGGAGGACAGGAGGAGCTCGGTGCCCAGGCGGATGTATCGCGAAGCCACCACGAAGACGTACGGCCACCCGCCAATCAGACACTCCACCAGCTCCACGTTCGACACACGATTCCTTGCCCTGTGCCAGCCACGCCGCCTCCGATTCCCTCCGGTAAGAGCAGCAGCAGCAGCTCCCCGGGCGCCGCGCAGCGCTTCGTGAGGCGATGTGACCTGTCCCTGAATCCGGCGCGGTTCTCTCTGCTCTCCCCCTCTGGTGCCGAGGTAGCACCCAAACTCTCCCCAAGTCCACGCCCTTTCGCCGGCGCCATGCCAATATCCTCCACCCTTCGCCACCACCCATGACCTCCAGAACCGATTTGCTGGAGACTCCGAGCGCCAACTTGCAGCAGGGAACCGACCTCACTGTCAAGCTACAGCCCTGCTGCATGAGCCAGTCCCGAGTCCAAGAACCTGCCCCCCTGGAGAGCACCACCCCCCTGGGTGGATATTCAAACGCCCAGGCGCAGATGCTATCCGGCTCTCCCTCACCGCGCTTGGAGGGCACCGCCAGAAGGTCCGAGAGCGCGCACTCATGCAGCCGGGGAGATCTGAAGTCGAGGAGCCGGCGGAGCGCACCGTTGTTTGAGACCCGCGTCATAGAGGCTCTCGTTGTGGCGGAGCGCAGACAGAATGTCACCACACCTTCGCCGAACCGACCCACATAATGTCAAAGGGCTGCACCACCAAGCACCGCCAAGCATCTCCAGGCACCTCCAGGCACCTCCAGGTACAACCTACAATTTAAGCTCAAGCGCCACACCGGCCTTACGTCTGCGTCCTGTAGCAGCTCTCTCTCTATGCAGGCGCAGTGGCAGAGAGAGAGAGAGAGCTATGGGGCGGAGATCTAAGGTTTCTCAGAAAAGTAGGGCACGTCGAACGGAGGTTGCTTACCCATATGATGAGCACACCAGTGGCTCATCACGGCATTCTGCGGAGCACTCCTGCTGTTCACGATGCCGGCAGCGGCTGAGATGGAGGGTGTGCCGCCTGCGAAGCTGTTCCTGCGACACTTCGCTCTGTGCCGAGGTCGGGCGGGGTACCAGGAGGGAAAAGGAGGGGGTGGGATGAAATGTGTCACAGCTAAGACGGAAGAGATGGAGGGTGGACACAAATACTAATGGCATTGCACGGGCTGATGCAGCCTGTGACGCATCGCTGCAGGTTACTATGACAGCTCATGACACATTGCTACAGGTTACTATGACAGCCTGTGACACATCGCTGCAGACTACTACCACAGCCTGTGCCGCATTGCCGCAGGCTAGTTTGCCAGCCTGTGACACATTGCGCGGCTGATGCAGCCTGTGACGCATATCAGCCGGTGCCGCATTGTGCGGCTGATGCGGCCTGCGACACATCGCGCGGCTGATGCGGCCTGTGACACATCGCGCGCCCGATGCAGCCTCTAACGCCTCGCGCGGCTGATGCAGTCTGGGAGGGCGTGCCTCCTTTGAGCCTGCCTCTTGCGGCGCACTCTGTGAAGCTGCCAGCTCAGCCGAGTGCTCCGCCTGTCAGCAGCCACCAGCCCCATCCGCAGGATACCACGGAGGTAAGGTTGTAGAGGGCACTGGCATTTCCCGTCATAAGTCAACTGGAGCAAATCGTCCCTCAGCGCAGCGGCAGGCTATGTGCAAACGGCGGCGGCCATGAGGCCCGTCACAGTGCTCCACGAGTCACGACAGGGACGTGGCGGAATTACAGCTCTCAACGCCGGCTTTGCAAAGCGCACCCGCAGAACCTCAGGGACATGCGCCACGAGAGACAGAGCCATCAATAAGCGCATGCGTCAACAGAGGCGCGGCAGGAAGCTGCCGAGCCCAGATGAGTGGATCGGGCATGGTGCGGTACGAGCGAGAAGTGGTGCGGGCAGGGAGCGATAGTACAAACATACCTGTGGCATCACCCTCCCACGTAAAACCCCGATGACCGCCCATGGATGCATTGAGCGCTTTGAGTGAACCTGCACGAGCTCGTTGTTCTTCCCAAGCACTGTCACATCGACCTGAATCCAGCATCCATGAACGTCCCACGTCACCTTTCTGCTGCAGCGTGATTTGCGCAGATATAGAGCGCAGCAGTGAGTCGGGGCTGGTAGAGGCTCGCACCAGGGGAGCCGCCGTGACAGCATCATCAGGAAGGGGTTCTGCTTCTCAGGTCTCGAAATGCCCACCGCAGCCCCTTCATCAGTTCCCGCATATTCCCGAGGTCTAGCTCATATGCTCCGTGCCCACCCCACCGACCGCCCTCCCTGCCTGGGCGCTCTCTCCCGAAATACATGAGGGCTCGACATGAGCCATCATGTCGAGGCCGACATGGTTCATCTTCAACACGAGCATTTCCCTAAACAGCCCGAGCAGAAGGAGGCGCCTTAGTGGTCCACTCGCCATGCCACCCTTTTCCCATTCGTGGTTCCCTTTTGGACGATTTCGATGTGCACCATGTGCATCAGTTGCCACTCGCCCCACTCCACGTGGCGGGGCTCTACCGAAGTGGGACAAGCAGCAACCAACCAATCACGGATGCAGAAAATTCAATGGACCCCAGAGCATGAAGTGGCAACCGAGGCTACCGGACCACCTTCCCAGTGCGGCTGCAACACACTGAACGGCACGAGATCCGCCGACAAAAGCCAGCCCACCATCCTCCCAGTGGAGTGAGAAGCATTGCGGCTGCAACACACACACATGCACCAACTCCGCAGAGAGTAGAGGGGGTCATCTAGAGTGTCCGTGTGGGTCTTAAAGCTGCATCACAAAGGGTATCTACAGCGCTCGAGTGATCTTGAGTACATTTGAAGGGTGGAATTGAGGTTGGTCCGTGGTGGCAGCGAGCTGGCCTACCTGATGCGGTCGCTTTTACCCCAAATAGTTTGCGAATCGCCTTCATAAGCAGGAGCTCCTGCGCCGAGGAGCAGTCCCGAGGCCTTCTTCAAGCTGCGGCGTGTGCGTCCGCCTTTGTCAGGTTTCTCCGTGCACTACAGCGCTCCTTCCCCCGACCTTGGTGGAGGAGGTTCCGCTAGAGCGAGCCTCGGAGGGATCCCGTGTTCCTAGAGCGAGCCTCGGAGGGATCCCGTGGTCCTAGAGCGAGCCTCGGAGGGATCTTAATCCATTCGATCGACGTACCACGTGAGCATCGTCATCGGATACGCAGGTCAGCATCACACCCCACGGCCGCCCGTCGGAGTGCCACTTTGCCATCAGTTTGTCTCTGTACTCCACCGCATCCTCCCCGTGTTCCAGCCTCCATCAGGCCCCTTCTTCCCACCCTCAGGACTGCCCCTCGAGAACTCCTGCAAGGTGGCCGCGCAAGCTATGTGCAGCAACTTCAGCCCGACAACGTCAGGGCGGCCCGGTATGCTGAAGTCGGTAGGAGGGGCGGAGGGGGATCCTGCTGTAGGTTGGGCTCTGCAGGCGAGTGGCCGTTTCCTCACCTGTAGGTTACCATTGCTGGCGTCAATATTTGCCCGCACACCACCTTCTCCCCGGGCCACAGAGCGGAGGCACTTTCGGAGGGCAAGGCGCCCTGCGGCCAACACTCCTGTCAATCACACCACTGAGCCAAGGGGCAGCCTTCTGCGGATGACCTCCTCCTCTTCCCGCTGTTCTATGGGACCACTCAACTGAGCTAATGAAAGGCAGATGGAGCTGCCAAAGATATAACAACCAGATGCGGCGCTGCAAGCCGCGAGAGCTACAAAAGGGCGGTGCGGCACGCAGGAGAATGCGGGTGGCAAGAAGCTTCACATGATATCTCAGAGGAGGGGCGCCCTACCTCCAGTGCTTGGCAGAGCATAGCATCGTGAGTGACGGCAGGGGTTCCCCTCCCACTCGCTGGCACGGACCGGGCGGTGTTCTGAGCAGCAGGGGTGGTTGCTCCGGCTGCGAGGGCACTTTTGGTTGAGAGTGGGGTGGCGTTCTTGTGCGCTACAGCCGCAACACTCTTCTGAGAAGCGGTGCTGGCAATCTTCTTCTCCGCAGGGGTAGCACTTTCCTGCGCGGCGGAGGCAGTATTTTTGTGTGTTGCTGCCGGGGTGGTCTTCTCCGCTGCCGGGGTGGGTTTCTGAGTTGCCGGGGTGGGTTTCTGAGTTGCCGGGGTGGTCTTCTGAGTTGCCGGGGTGGGTTTCTGAGTTGCCGGGGCGGGTTTCTGGGATGCCGGGGTGGTCTTCTGGGATGCCGGGGTGGTCTTCTGAGTTGCCGGGGTGGTCTTCTGAGTTGCCGGGGCGGGTTTCTCGGATGCCGGGGTGGTCTTCTGGATGCCGGGGTGGTCTTCTGAGTTGCCTCTGAGTTGCCGGGTGGTCTTCCACTGCCGGGGTGGTCTTTTGAGCTGCCGGGCGGGTTTCTGAGCCGGGGTGGTCTTCTCCACTGCCGGGGTGGTCTTCTCCGCTGCAGGGGTGGTCTTCTCCACTGCCGGGGTGGTCTTCTCCGCTGCCGGGGTGGTCTTCTCCGCTGCCGGGGTGGCATTCTTCTGAGCTACCGGGGTGACATTCTTCTTGGATGCTTCGGTAGGAGGGGAGTTTCGGTGCTTGGCAGCATTGGCTTCTGGTGATGATTCCGCAGCCGGCTGATCGAAGACGAAGTCAGTAAAAGCAAGTCCACGCTCTGCGGCAGCCTGCAGAACGAACAAACCCCAGTATCAGCTTGCTAGAGAAAACGGAGGAGACATCTGTACGCAAACTTTCTTATCACTCTCTCTCCTTGCAACCTTAGGATGTGCTGCATCGCTTCGATTCAGGTGATGACGTGCTTTACCCGAACCTGGAGTTGTGTCGACAGTTGCACACGCGAAGGCGTGGTCGTACCTTTCTACTTTTGTTTTGAAAGCCTTCAACAGGGGCTTGGGTTAGGAAAGGCGACCTAAACCAGCAAAGCTCCCTTACGTGCTGTCAGATAAAACTTACCTCGTTATACGTCTGCGCCGCTTTTTCCAACGTCTGGTGCGTCCCGAGGTACACTCTTCCTTCAGATGTCCTTATAGTTACCTCATAGACGTTCATGAAAGTGCGCTTACGTTCGGTTATTCCGATATATTTCTTCGGCTTACGAGGCGTGGCCTCGTTGGCCACAGTAGGTTGTGATTCTGTCTTCGGATCCATCGGTAGCGCTCAAAAGTGCTCGGTGCGACCACTTCAGCAGAGCCGATCTCTCTCGACCGAGGCTATGGAGCCGAGGACACGTTCGCTAGATTGAGCATCAAGAACTTTTTCCTCACTAAGCTGGAACTTCCCTTCGCGCTCTGCAGCCGTTTTATAGCACTTGTGCGAAAGCTGCTCCACGAGAGTTGTGGCTACATACTGAGTCGTGGTGCACTGTAGGTGCGAAGGTCAAACGTACAGTACTTGGCAGAAGAGTCGAATTTTGCTTACAACGTTCCACGCGCGCAGGCTTGAAGCTGCCACAGAACTCGTCTTTCAAATAGCAACCAGATTTTCCGCTTTCTCAATGTGAAAGAGGCTCAGCTCATCGCCTTATTCTGCACACTGATAGTTTACTTAACTGGAGTCCGGGATTGAAGTTTTGTCGACCTCTTGACAGTTATCGCTGCCATCTATCGTGTATGCTTCAGCCATTGGAGGTTAAAGTGCAGCTTTGAAGATGAAACTAGACAGTTGAACAGTAGTGTGCCGCATAGGCTCAAATTGGCAGATTGAGTTGTCATACGAGAGCAAGGTCCTCTGCAGGGTTCCCTGTGAAAGTTTTTCGAATCCAGTGCTTTGGTAGGTCGGTTTGGCCACTTTTACTTGTGAAACTTGGAACTGTCTGGTAGAGACGAGGAAAGCAAACATTACCTCTCTGTATCGGTACGGCTTGCATGTTCTTTCAACCAGAGCACTCGCCTTGCGTGGGAGCTGGAACCGCATGCTGGTCCCCTCGCCTGGCAGTTTGGTTGAAGCTTCAAGCTTCTCAAGAACTCCGCGACTTCTTAAGTTTTTCTAGGGTTCACGACCTTCACATATCGATATGTTCAATGTTGAATGTTCAATAGAGAGGTTCCGATTTACGATTCCGGCGCGGCGCGGGTGCGGGTTCCGGGGAGCGGTTCCGGGTTGCGATTACGAGTTAAGGTCATAGATTCCTTTTTTTATTATTTTTGCATGAGATGACATGACATGACACCGAACCAGTTTCGAGTTTCAGTTTCGAGTTTGTCAAAAGCGAAAAGGAGTCACAGCCTGATCCCAATTACAACACGTTAGACATTTGACATTACGTAGTCTGAAGTCTCACGTCAGAACTCAATTGCCAACTGGGGAAGATCAAGATGACGCGTACTGTACCGTCGGTTGCAGTAGCTTGCTGATTAGAAAACCTAAAGTTAAACACGAACTTGTTGTGAATCCTCGGTCCATGAATTCATGCGCCCCTTTGTTTGCGTGCAACTTACCGTAGAAGACCCTTGCATGTCCAGGATACTACGACAGCCACAGAGGTATCCAACGCTCGTACGCGTTGCTTGTGGAAACTCACCTAAGTTGCGATGGCGAGGAGCGCTATCTTTACGTGTTTCGTTCCGTCCTTGAGAAATTTGCGATACAATTTCACTACAATTCATCCTTACAGAGCTAAAAAGCCACAAGAAAGTGGGCGTAGACAAGTAGTTAAGTGAAATCAATAACTGCATAAACACATATTTACGCGATTTGGTTTCTTCTCCTTTGCCGACGTCCCCAATAAAGAACGCGGAACATGCCGACGAGTTCTACTAAACAGCAGGAGGAGAATAAGCACCTTTTCACGGTCATCCATGGTTTCTCTTTGTATCGAACAGATAACAAAGTGCGAACTTCGTTTTGCGACGCTTTCCCTAGCGCATAGAGTTGGTCTCGGATATAGATCTTCCCACAGCTTAAGGTCTCACAAGGAAAACAGGTCGAGGGAAACAGCGCAACATATTTCACGTTTACACTCAGAAACCTTTTTTCCTATCTGGAGTGATTACTACGGCACGCAGGAGCTGTACTCTCTTCGAACCTTGAGCAGATATTTAAAAAAACTAATTCCATGCGTTTTTGTTACTGCCAGGAAGGCCCGAACGCGACAACTGAAGGAGCAGTTCTTTGCATTCAATATGCCTGGAGACGCTATTTGAGTAATGTAAGCTATCGCCGGCGGTGTTTTTGCGGTCTTGGAGCTTTCTGGAAGAGGACTCGGGGGCTGTGTCATGTGGTGACTCTCCTCCTCCAACACAGAGCCGCACCCAAAAAGCTTTTCTTATCACACTTCTCTTTAAAGATGCATTGGTACCAGCAGTACGCGCAGATTACCTTGCGGATGTACTGTTTCCTACTTGAAACGCGCTCACCTGATGACGTGCTATTGTGTTCATTCGCCGGACTCACTCTGTGCAAAATGTGAAAGACCGCGACGATTGTACAGGACACGATTTCTTTGACTGTATACTCGTTTGGCACTTTCCGGTTACATAGTGCTTACCTTGTCGAAGAGAAGTGTGTGGTTGTTCCTTCTGTGCATTGACTGCGCGCGCGATGTTTTTCAGCTGGAGCACGTATCATCAATTACGCCCGCAGAGGTCGGTGTGGACCAGGCGGCTCAGTCTTCGCCAACGCTAAGGTCGATATTAAAGAAGAAGCTGCTTGAAAAGGCGATGACAGTCATGGACAAGCCTAGCGACACACGTGAAAACATTAAACGGGTAATGCAACTCTGCCGATGCGGCCTAGGTAGTGTCACAGAAGTGTCAAAGTCTTGTTCCATCGCGATTCTCGCTTCCTTTATGAGCGCGGCGTCTATGACTTGCGTGGTGCGTGAGGTGTGCGAACCTTCGCGCACCTCTCCGGTTCAGTGTTTGGCTGCTGCGCTGCTTGGGGTAGTCTATATGTAGACGCATAAAAGGCTGGTCCTCAGCATTCATATGCACCCAGCGATTGGATATCGCGCCCGAGTTCTTGCCGCTGTTGTGAGCTACGTGAGCATAATACCAACGCCCCACTCCTTGGCAGCGACTAGCCTTCGCGCATAATCTTCTGATTTGCTTTCTTACTATTGACGCAACAGGAGGATCCAAACGAGAGCGCGAGAGGTGCCCAGGTCTTACCGTCGCACACGCACCCAAAGTTGACTTCAATGGAGAAAAGCTCCAACTACGCGCCATGGGCCGTCTGCAGACGCGCGCGCATAAGGTACGCTGCGGATGAAGTATGCTGCCTGTGTTCCTGGGCAGCTTCCTGAGATAGGACACATCTCGTCTCATATCCTTTCGGCAGGGGGAACAAATCAAGTTTCATGGGGGTGACGCGTCACGCATCGTAATATCCACCTTGGAGGAGGCTAAATGTGACACGTGGCACCCGCCCCGGAGGAGGGGAGACGTGTGACACGTGATATCCGCCTTGGAGGAGGGGAGATGTGTGACACGTGATATCCGCCTTGGAGGGGGAGAGACGTGTGACACGTGATATCCGCCTTGGAGGAGGGGAGACGTGTGACACGTGATATCCGCCTTGGAGGAGGGAGACGTGTGACACGTGATATCTGTCTTGGAGGGGAAGGGAGACATGTGACACGTGATATTTGTCTTGGAGGGAGAGGCCGTGACAAGCGGCACCCACCCTGGAGGAGGGGAGACGCGTGACTTGTTCATATCCACCTTGGAGAGGGAGACGCGCCACGTGTATTACCGGCCCGGGAGGACGAGTTGTATGATGGAGCTGAAGGATCTGATATCCGCCATGGCTATGGATGCGTTGCAATTTGCTTTAGGCGTATCATCTGATGTTGACAGCTGACCGGGTTTCTCACTATCCTTTGCTCCGTGGATTGAGACTTATCCATTTATTATGGTCCAGCTGCGTTCCAGCTCATCTACTTTCCTCCATATGGTTTGCAGCTTTTCCTCAGGCGCTGCAGGTCGGCAATATGGACCTGGAGGAAGCTCTGAGAGGTGTGAATGCCGTTCTCTGCAGGCACTCCCCTGAGTTCATTGAAGCAGCACTGCAGCTCTGGAAGATAGTTCCCAAGAATATGCCTGATCGGCTGGGGCAACAAGAGTACCTAGAGCTGGCCGACAGCTTCCACGTGACGATTCCTCTCGAAGTCCGCGTCACCGAGGCAGTAAGTGCCTCCACCTGTACACGTTTTCTACAGACGTATCCCGAGCAACGTGACAGAATGGACTCAACAGGATTGTTTGCCCCGATGACGCTGCCGACCCAGAAGCCACATCGAGAGCTTGATCGGCGGGTGGGATGATTGTGCCAGAGTGTCTGCATAGCTTTCCTGAGTGGGCAATGCCATTTTGTGGGTGTTTTTGCTCAGGACTTGTTGGAGGATTGGGAGGGCGATCGATGTGGCCTTGACTCGATGGACTTCCAGCAGGTTTGGCAGCTCCATTGCTCTCACGTAGCCTGCTTTTTGCGTTTGGCCCGCCGCGGAAGACTTACTATTCATGTGTCAAAGTGTTCCGGGAGGAGCTGGTCTCATGGAGAGGGGCCTTAGGGGAGAGGAGCTCGCCAGTGCTTTGACGCGGATGCTTGCTTGCGGGCGCAGTTCTGCACTCCGCTCTTCGAGTTTGTGGACCTATGGTCACCACACACCGAGCCCGTCCATTACGCCAATTTTCTCAGAAGGCTCATGCGGCAAATATGCCCCCGGGATGGCACTTGGCACGACCGCCGGAGGTCGCGTCCGAGCCACTACTGGGTTTCTCCGGCGCTCTTCCAGCGAAGTGGTACGGACAGCGCCACAACTCACCTGTCACACCTCTGTTTCACTCCCATTTTTGCCTGAGATGCCTTGAAGGGTGTTGTGGCGGGTCCGTTAATGGTGCTGCGCGACATGCGAGGTTTCCGATCCGTTGCGTGTGGAAGGAGTGCTTCTTGAGCCGCTGAATAGACCGAGGGCGAGGGGCGGGCGATCTGCAGGGAAACGAGCCTACCCGCTTGCTGACGTGGACAACGCGAAGGCGAGAGCAGAAAAGACCATGGAGACGGGCAGAGCCTCGGTGCAGAGGAAGCTGTCGTCTTTTGAGGACCCGGCCGGGGAGTGGGAGCTCATGTGCCGGCTTAGAGATCGCCGGTAGGTGCACCGTGACCGAAGGCTCTGCGGCGCCCTCGTTCAGGCACGAAGCATGCACTCTCCACCAGGCAGGGCTCTGCGGCGCCCTCGTTCAGGCACGAGGCATGCACTCTCCACCAGGCAGGGCTCTGCGGCGCTCTCTTGCATTCATATGCTCCATTTACCATACGCTTGAGCGAAGCGTTGCAAATTAGATTTATTGTTCTCGATTTTGGCGTGAGAGCCTTGCTTGTTTTGGTTGACGCAGGGAGGCAGCTTCACGGTTTCGGCAGGCAGGTGGTAAACCCGAGGCTTCGGGTACTGCCAAAGAGAACAACGGCACTCTTGATATCAATGTCAAGGCCGTCGATAGGTGGGAACTTTCCGGCATCATGCCATATCCTGTGTCTACTGCATTCCTTTTCGCACGCCGAGATGTGGGATGGCGGGAGTGATGTGCCTGTTTCGCACGCCGAGGTGTGGGATGGCGGGAGTGATGTGCCCGTTTCGCACGCCGAGGTGTGGGATGGCGGGGATGATGTGCCTGTTTCGCACACCGAGGTGTGGGATGGCGGGGATGATGTGCCTGTTTCGCACACCGAGGTGTGAGGTGGCGGGAGTGACGTGCCTTCGTTCAGGAAACCCAATGAGGTGTGCTCGTACCTTCAGCCGAAGGAGCGCACCCTGCAACTGTTGGAGAGATCCCAGCAACACTCTTCTGCTTCCTCCAGCGAGCAGCCTTCTCAAAGCATCTCCCAGTCCTCTCGTCGTTCCCGCCCATCCGTTTCGCCCTGCAGCACGCGCATATTCCAGCCATCCACTTCGCCCCGCAGTACCCCCCAAACCCTTGGCACCCCCTCGCACTGCCCTTCCACCCCGCTGCCCCCAGCAGGCTCGCGCTCCGCGACATTTAGAAGATCGAACCGTGGTCGGGACGAACTGGCCGCGTCTTTGCAATCCTCCATCAACTTCTCCATCAAGGTGAGTCTCACCGTCGTTGGCACCGCACCAGGCCGCCTCCACGAGAGCGCAGCGTTCGAAACTGGCTTTTTCCACAGCGGATCCAATGATGTCACAGCACGGGCGTTTGTCGCTGGTTGCTTGCCATAAACCCCGACATGTCTCGAAGAGTGCACAGTCGCCAGATCAGGCTTCTTCCTGTAGCTGCGGGTCCGACATCACTGCAAACAGGCTTCTTCTGTGGCGGGATGCCGATTGGATTATAATGTGGTGGTGCGCCTGCTGACGGTGCGCCATAATGCGCCACGTGGCAGGGGTAGGGCACAGCGGAGTGAGATGTGGGATGAGGTGGGGTGGGCATGGTGTACCGCAGGGTGCGTCGATAATTTCTGATGGCGCTGAAAATGGACCAAAGCCTCCACCGCTGATTGGCGCAGGTTCACAGTCAGGATCGTCACCTCGCGTCTCTCCGCAGCGCAGCTGGAGGGAAGACTCAGCAGCCCAATCAAGCCTGGTGCCATTGACTCGACCGGTGCGAGCACGCGCCCGGAGCATCGACCCTGCGCTCGGTCCTCTTTGGTGCAGCGCTCTTGTGCGCCGTAACACAAGCTGGCCTTCTCTGCCTGAACGATACCGAGCGGACGCCTAGCCCGCGTCACAATAGAAAATATGCATAACTGATTAAAATGGCACGTCGGTTACTTGTCTGCCTGTAGTCACGCCCTACATGTCTGCTGCGTCAGGCGGGTGCCCGTAGCATAGGCGATCGGGTTACTGGGTTACTCAGCGACCGATGTGCCAAGTGTGTCTGGGATTACAGGTTACAGGATTCTATCTGTAATATATGCGGCTTGTGTTGTCCTGTGGATGACGTGGCTGATTTGTCTGGGCTGGCAGGTGGGCGCCTGCCGATGGACCCCGAGCCCATCACAGTCGTCCACTCCTCTGGTGCAGTCGGAGAGCACAGCGATGGGCAGGCGCTCGGCAGAGCCGTACGAGCTGTGGGAGGAGGGGTCTCCTTCATCCCACATAGCGCTGTCGAGCTACCCGAGCAACCACCACGGATACTGCAAGCACTCGTCGTCGGCAGTTGCCCTGTGCCTGCACGGGATGCGGCAGTCCAAGGTGTTCAACCCTTGCCTCATGTACCAGCCCTGCTGCCGAGGTGCTGGCCTGAGCTCGCTTGCGTTTCATGTGCCCACGGTGGTGCTGATGTGCTGTGCTTTGCTGGTGACTCAAGTGCTCACCGTGCTGCTGGTGTGCCGAGCTTCTGCTGCTTTGCGGCGGCGGTGAGTGCGGTGATTGCTGGGATTCTTGTGCTCTGCCTTTCTTGTATTTCACACTTGCATATGCGCTGAAGATCGCTGCGAAGCTGCCTTTGGCCGGTTACTTGATCGCAACAAATATTATGAACCCGCGTCATAACATGTGGTTGTTGTGCGTAGATCTCCCAGGAAGCTTCCGGGCAGCTCAACTCTGACAGTATGACTGCAGACCATTATGACGATGCCCTCCATTCAAAAGTAAGCAGACATGTGCGAGACCTCCCGGAGGAGATTATCGGGCATCTCAAGTCTGGGCTGCGTTTGCTCTCCCCTCTCAGGTACTGGTCATTCCAGCTTGTTGCTCACGCCTTCTCCTGTTCCGAATTTTCACCTGCCGGTGCCTCTCATCTCCGGCGCGCGATTCTGCTCTTTTGCCACGCTACATTCCCACGTAACGTACGCGGCATTTGTTCACGCCGTCGACAAGGCTCGGCGCGCAGCGATGCGCATTTCGGAAATAAGGGCGGCGCTGTGCCATCAGGATGGAATGCTTCTGGGACCAGTACCAGAACCAGTCCGTGCACTTTCTGCAGCCATCACCGTTGGAGGTGAACCAGGCAGCCTCGGAGCCATGCGCCTCCACGTGGTCATTTGTCTCTAAGAATTCAAGCAGCAAGGTGCTCCCGAGACTTGGAGCGGAGAATCCAAGCACCCCATTGTTCGCAGATATGTTTGCAGATAGGGACATGTGTGATCGCCGCGTGCCGATGTGATGCCACAGTGTGCACTTAGCTGGCCGTGTCGAATCCTGGCCTTTGGTGCGCCTCACACTGATCCACCATTGCATGGCATGAATGTATCAGTGAAGGATTCGAAACTGGGATTGGGATTGGGATGTAGCTGCTCTCCGTTTGTGGCTTGTTTGCGGATGGCTTTGCGCCTTGTTTTGCCCCTTCTGTCCTGGTCCAGTCCGCATTGCTTCCGTTCTCATCATCGGATCTCTGGACGCAGAATGCACACGCAGCGTCTTGGAGCACCTTAGTGCATCCATCAATGTTCCCGATTCTTTGTTTGAGGGTATTGCAATATTCTTCCGGGGGGCATGCAATGCAGAGAATGTCCAAAAGCGAGGCTTTTGCAAGCTCTCCACTTGAATCTACATCGGAGGCAATGAAGCAAGTGTCTATGTCTCAGTGTCAATCTCTCAGTATCACTATTCCTGATACAACATCGCAAAACGTCTTTGCACTCACGAACAGCGAGACCAGCACCATGCGCTCCACCTCTTCGAATGCGCGATCGTCGTACAGCCCGCTCCGAAGGATCTCTCCAGGGCGCATTGGTGTGTATATCCCCTGCTCAAACCCTAATTTTGAAATATTGGCTCTGAACTCTGGGCCGACTGCTGAATACCGCAGTTCTCTATGGGATGCACTAATTTGTATTCGTGTTACTTGTTAACTGCCTCATTCCACTGGGATTTATTTCTGGTCTGTAGTATTCTCGGAGGGAGGCTCTGAGATTGCTGATTAGTGTCGTTGAACACGCGTAGCCTTGAAAATTGCGGATTCATCTTTAATATGCATTGATCATCTACACGCTTTGATTGATCAGCAGGCAGAAGAATGCAAACATCTACAAGTATTGACAGAGGGGTCACGCCCAGGTTCACCAGCCTTGAATTAAAGGGAGAGCACGTGCTTGCGTAGTCATGGCACTCCATATGGACAGGGTAGCGGCACCATGATTTAGCACCCTGAACCGGCACCAAAGGTATATGTAATATGAACAACTATCGAATGATTCCCCCTGTGATATTTCGGCCACATGACCAATAATGAATGTTAATAGCAGTGATGATGCCGACATGATTGATTGAATTCTGTATGCGAGCACTGGAGTAGAGCAACCACAGCTGCTATTTGGCAACATTTAAAAATGGGGTAACTCGGATGGATACGCAAAGGTATCACTTCAAATCTGTTCAATGCATATCAATTATTTTGCTATTGCTTAATTGCTTAATACAAGAATCCTCTAATTTGCAATTTTTGATGACTTGATAATAAACTAATGTAGAAATCGATGTACGTAACGTCTAGAAAAAAATCGATTTATGATTTTTGTTACTATGGAAATAATTTCAAAAGCCTTTGGCTATGCTTTGCTTTGTGCGGAACTCGTCAAGGTTTTGATACGAAGAAATAACACTATTGCACAAACAACGAATATAGCAATAAACCAACAAGCAGTTAATACTTACATTTCTTCGTACAAGCATATAATATATATATACGTACAGGCAATTTCCAACTTATTACTTTGATTTCACAACAACTACGCCTATAACTGTGCCCTCAAGCATCCTATGAACTACGCATGCCAGGCTAAAATTCTCGGTTGTTTCATGTGCGCGAGAATGTTGAATCGTGTATCTTCAAACAAGCATCCCACTACCTGCACGCATAGTCAGGCCATTGTCAGTACGGTGGAGAATGCACGCAACTAAAAAATCAGCAAGCAGTATCTAACGATCACGGAACCGCAAGAAAGACATACGTGCCATAGCATGGTCTGCAAAGACCGGGGAAAGATCCCGCCGGGGACAGTCCCCGGTCGAAAACATTTCAATCAAACTCCAGAAATCAAGCACATCCAGTGTCACAGAACGCACGCAACTCTGGGCGGCAAAAACACCCACAAAAATCATTCGTCGTCGCGTTGCTACTCAGCCAGAACCCCGTTCAACGAGAATCTATTTACATGCGAGATGCGCTCTGTGAGGGGCGAAAAAGGCAGCTTCCTGCGCACAATTCAAACACTTAAAACGTGCCGGTGGAGCCGCCGAATGTAGAAATAAAAAAACCGCGGTCAGGGGAACAAAACAATCCTGGTGCGTGGTGCGAAAGAGTATGCCGAGCAAACAAAGTTGGACAAGATGTTGGCGATCGTGCGGTTTTTCTGCAAGAACAAGATAACACGGTTTAAAAAAGTGTAACCAAAAATATAACTAACGGTAGTCGATGGGATGTCGTTGGCGACAGGGCATTCGGAGGGTTGTATTGCCCATCACTATATGCTCACCATGGCAGGGATGCTATTGGTTTCACTATTTTTGACATGGCAGTGCATAAGATTTTGGGTCCGAAGCCTGGTTCACCAGATTCTGCCATGAGTAGTGTATGGGTGCTCGATAGAACGAATACGTTCCTGCACTACACGTTATGCAATATGTCTTGGAAGACCCCTGCAAATAATGCGGCCAATAAGAAAAATATGAAAAGAGAGAGTCAACACCTTCGGCTATTGCGCCTTAGGCGGTGGAAGCGTGATAAACGTTTTCAGAGATTTAGGAAGAGACTGAATACTTCCAGTACGATACCTCTGCTCCTTATGATTTGGAACCTGCCCAAATTACCTTACTTACCTTACTTACTTAATCAGCAGCAAAGCGCGAATCCCAACGGGCGACACAGACGAACTTCCGATCTCACGATCGCCAGACGCTAACGATGACAGTGCCACTGCAGTCGCGTACATTCACCGCGACGCCACCCACGCGCGATCCGTTCCTAACAATCCAAAATTGCCCGCCGCAGGCGTAAAATTTTAATTTTATGTATGGCAATATCATAAAAATCGCAAATTTTCGGGGGAATTTTCAAAATTTTACATAATTCGTTTCGGCCAACAAGCAAAAGCACACTCGGCCAAACCTCGGCCACAGCCCTCATCGTACGGCCACAGACCGGCCATAGGGGGTTGATATGTTCCCTGGTTCGCCGCACGTGCGTATGTATATACTATACTTGCAATATGCTAGCAATAGTCGCACTGACCACTAACAAACACTTCGTGACTTCGTGTATGGTTGGTGTATTATATCCGTGTCGTCCTGAGCTGAGCTTTGTATGCAGCTTGCTCGTTTACACACGCGGATGATACTGGGTTGTATGCATTGATGGAAGAATATATAGCCCATACGCCATGGCTGTACACGTCGTATCGAATATTGCAAACGTTTCGTACGACGTGCCGTTGTTAAGCCTCCTGTCGTGTCTTATATATAATTACCGACTTCATTACAGGATTTCGGATCTTCCGGATGCAATGCATGTAGATAATCAACCCGGCATCTTCGCAACACGTTGTTGCAATACACCATCACGTACCCACCCTAGAGTAGCGTGTCATACAGTTCATGACCAAGGGTTACAAGCATATCATGCATGTATCATCTCAACCGTCGTGTGCCATCACGTATCAGGACTGCCACCGTATGCTACAGTGACACCAATCGTTATTGATGGAACTTTATTAGGTAATTGTACTGGAAGTATTCAGTCTCTTCCTAAATCTCTGAAAACGTTTATTACGCTTCCACCGCCTAAGGCGCAATAGCCGAAGGTGTTGACTCTCTCTTTTCATATTTTTCTTATTGGCCGCATTATTTGCAGGGGTCTTCCAAGACATATTGCATAACGTGTGGTGCAGGAACGTATTCGTTCTATCGAGCACCCATACACTACTCATGGCAGAATCTGGTGAACCAGGCTTCGGACCCAAAATCTTATGCACTGCCATGTCAAAAATAGTGAAACCAATAGCATCCCTGCCATGGTGAGCATATAGTGATGGGCAATACAACCCTCCGAATGCCCTGTCGCCAACGACATCCCATGAATACTTGTCGGATGTTTCCACACGGGCACACATGCCCGCAAAGTGATTCCAATTCGGATGGAGAGCATTGAAGCTCATCCGATCACCGGCATGCGTGTATCTCAGAATGCGAGTAGGTTTCATGGGTGTCTTTGGTGACACGTATTTATCAAAAGCATTTATGACCTCAGGGCGTGTCCTGATGAATGTGTACACTTGTTCTATAATATTACAACAATTGCCGATGTTGAACTGTTCACATTCTAGCATTTTGCTAACGAAGTAAAAACATGCATCTATTCTGCATTCATTGGCGATACTCCACGCCTTGTGAGCACTTTCACAGTAGCATTTCTGCGCCCCACTAGTCGACACATCGGCTCCTTTGCCATTATATGTGAAGCTCGACTGTCGCAGCAACATTTCTCCCACATATTCCGATAAGACGCTTGAATGCCCAAGCGTCGCGTCACCCATGGCCTGCATTCGCGTATGTGCAATCGAACGATAATCATCATTCATCACATCACGCTGCAACCAAGTGGTACTCACTCGTATATTGCAGTAGAATTCCAGAATGAACTTATGTGTGAAATGCTCCGTTGGATTAAAACCCAGGTCACACATGGTCGGAATTATTTCTTGTCCAGGTATACTTCGGAATTCAGCAGAAAATATGTTCAATACGGTTGCGTGTTGCAACTCATGCGGTGGCGCAAATACATGCAGAAGTGCATATGGAAGAGAGACATCATCAAGTTGACCCACACGCAATCGATTGCACTGTTCCAATGCTTTTGTTTTTGAAAAACATACCACATTATATGGAAGTGTAACATCGGTATATAATGCAAGTATCATATCATCAGTATTGTCACTCGATGACACCGGGACTAATGCCGGTTGGTGTATGGCAATGGCACCTGATTGTGATGCATATGCCAATCCATCATCGTGTGGCTCCTGAGCAGTCACCTCCATCTCCTCAACCTCTGAAGGTGTGTCCACCAACGAAACACCGCCGTGTATTGTATCTTGAATGATGTCATCCACTTGTGCTGGATAGTATGCACCATACGCATCAGCGCTCTCCTTAAAATAATTAAGATCGAGACCATGTTGGATGATGTATGAGCTATATATTCTTCCATCAATGCATACAACCCAGTATCATCCGCGTGTGTAAACGAGCAAGCTGCATCCAAAGCTCAGCTCAGGACGACACGGATATAATACACCAACCATACACGAAGTCACGAAGTATTTGTTAGTGGTCAGTGCGACTATTGCTAGCATATTGCAAGTATAGTATATACATACGCACGTGCGGCGAACGATCCGTTCCTAACGACCACGCACAAGTTCGACTTCGAGACGATATAATCCAAGGGTACGCGTTATCGACACAATTGCCTACATGCATGTGTTCATAACGCAGCATGCATTACTATACGTGTAGAGATAATCACGTGGTGCATGCTAATATGGTCTGTGTATGCAGCGACCTTCGCTCATACCTGCAGTATGTGTGTTTCACGCTGTGAATCGCTTCGTGTGTAGCCTTGTTTGCCCCGTCACGCCGGGACACGCGTCGTGATTATCACGGTCTGATTTGACAATCGGATGCCTCTGTTGCTTGGCACATATCGCACAATGCGTGGTGGTAAGCCAGAGTGAATACTATATAACTAACGGAAGTTATGTAACGAGCCAGCTGCATCCAAAGCTCAGCTCAGGACAGCACAGATACAATACACCTATCGTACACAAAGTCACGACTTGTTTGTAAGAATAGTGGTCAGTGCGACTATTGCTAGAATATTGCAAATAGTGCATATACGCACGCGCGGTGAATGGTCCGTTCCTGACAACCACGCACAAGTTCGGCTTTGAGACGTTTATATTTTCCAAGGGTACGCGTTATCGAGCCAGCTGTCTACATGCATATGTTCGTAACGCAGCATGCATTGCCACACGTGTACGGATAATCACGTGGTGCATGGTGATAGAGTTTGTGTATGCAGCGACCTTCACTCATACTTACACGTATGTGTGTTTCACACTGTGGATCGCTTCGTGTGTAGCCTTGTATGCCCCGTCGCGCCGGGTCGCGTGACGTGATTATCACGGTCTGATTTACCAATCGGATGCCTCTGTCGCTTGGCACGATTCGCACAATGCGTGGTGGTAAGCCAGAGTGAATACTACAATAACTGATAACTTCGCATCCGTAAATCGTCATTGCAGCCCAGTGCATGTCCTGCCCGCGCCAGGTAAAGCGTCGCGTATGTGTGCCGGTCGGTGGTATCGCCCGGTGTACATGTAAGTCGCGGTCCGTGTAATATCGGATGCCTCTGTGCTTGGTGCATGCCAGTCGCTTTGTAGTAAACCAGAGTGTAATTAAATACTACAATAACTAACGGAAGTGATCAGAGATAACAATGCAAGAAGATAAACGTGCGGTACAAAGGCGCCGCCAGTCTGCACCTACGGCGAGATGTTTGGTGAAATGAAGTAATTTAGCGAGGCTTGCTGTTCAGATCATAAGTTCAAAATTCCTGTTTTGTTCGAACGTTCTCGAGAACGCAACCACCTCTATTGCCAAATCAACGCGCAACGCAACAACGCACTCCTGCGCCCCGCGCCGGACCCACAAATCGGGCCATAGCTTATGAGCTATACATTCTTCCATCAATGCATACATCAACCCAGTATTAGCCGCGTGTGTAAACGAGCCAGCTGCATCCAAAGCTCAGCTCAGGACGACACGGATACAATACACCTATCATACACAAAGTCACGACTTGTTTGTAAGTGGTCAGTGCGACTTTTGCTAGAATATTGCAAGCATAGTATATACGCACGCGCGGTGAACGATCCCTTCCTGACGACCACGCACAAGTCCGGCTTCGAGACGTTATTTTCCAAGGGTACTCGTTATCGAGACATATGTCTACATGCACGTGTTCATAACGCAGTATGCATTACCGCGCGTGTACGGATAATCACCGACATCGTGGTGCATGCTAATATAATCTGTGTGTGCAGCGACCTTCGCTCATACCTACAGTATGTGTGTTTCACGCTGTAAATCGCTTCTTGTGTAGCCTTGTTCGCCCCGTCGCGCCGGGACATGCGTCGTGATTATCACGGTCGCCGGGACCCACATACCCTAATCTCAGTGTCATACAACTTCACATCCGTGAATCGTCATTGCAGCCTTGCATGCCCCACCCGCGCCGGGTAAAGCATTGCGTATGTATGCCGGTGGTATCCCCCGGTGTACATGTAAGTCGTGGTCCGTGTAATATCGGATGCCTCTGTTGCTTGGTGCATGCCAGTCGCTTTGTAGTAAGCCAGAGTGTAATTAAATGATCACGGTCCGATTTAACAATCGGGTGCGCCTATGTTGCTTGGCACAAATCGCACAATGCGTGGTGGCAAGCCAGAGTGAATACTACAAATTGGGATATTTTTGAATTGCGAGTGTTTGGCCATGCTCGACACTCGCTCGACTGTGACACGGAACACTCATCGTCATTTTACACGATTGCAACTATTGCATGCCACACAGATTGGTCGTAATTCCTGTTATAAAAATAATTCATGTTATCAAATATTCATTCCGAAAACGGGGATAAACCTCACACAATTTCTTTTTGCAAATTTCGTTTTCGCACAAATTTGAGTTACATCAAACTCAATGCATCGATAACAAAACATTCACATTCCCAACCCATTAAAAAAAAACATCCCCAAAATTTGGGTATCTCTTTATCCCTTGGAATGTTATTAAGTCCTCCAGCTGATTTCACACATTCCAAGGACCGGCGGTAAGTGATGCATTGTGGTAAGCCAGGGTTCGTGTTTTAATTAAAAACGATACAACCGACATGCATATCTGTGCAAAAACGGTTCTCGAAGCAACGATGAATGAAGCACAATATCGTTGCAAAAGACAAAAGGAACAGAGTATTTAACTTGCTGGCAGGAAGCACACCGTAACATACGCAAATGCAACCAAAACGTTCAGCATGGAAATACGGTATTTATCGCTGCCACGCGCGTGTCCCGTGCGATACCCTCTTGCAAACCTGTGTGGCGGTCGTCCTCAATAATGCAACTGAATAATGCTGGGATAGAATGCGTGACGCAAACCGATTGATATACCGATTTGTCCTTGGTGCGTGTATGTGTGTCCGATATATCAGCGTACTGCTATCTGAATACGGTATCTACCCAACCGATTTAGCCCCTTGCTTTCAAAGGTGCGACCAAACCTCATATAATGATACAGGGGACGAAATTCATATATCGATTGTGTATTAGCGCGAGTATGTCGTTAGCATCATTGGCATCGGCACGAGTGGACGGGTGCACTGTTGCGCTGTGTCAGCATTTTATTCGCTGATGGCGGCGTCGACTCATACTCTGAATATTGCTTGCAATGGATATGAAATCTGCAGATGTTGAATATAAATCGACACGCCGCGTAGCACACAAGTGCACATTTCGCATCAGCACATTTTGCGTGTTTAGCGCAAATACCCGAGTGCTAAACATTGCATCAACTTGCTTGAGTGGTGGATTGGGGCACAATATGAGTGAGTCCTCAAACGTATGGTCGAGGATATATGACATTGGTTGGAACATGCGTCTACGGTACCGCTCTCCTACTCGAATTAGGTGCGGTATGATACCGCGCTGATCAGCTGCAAACCTCAAGTCGGTTTACCCGGTATGCCATATACACCCCGTACTATACGTGTGCACAATGAGAAAAACTGTTATCGTTATGCGATTATTTCAGTTCATAAGCTCATATATGGTCGACACGCGTTGGATGCAATGTATACCACCGTCTCCCCCATACAAATTATAACCTTGGGACTCTTATGATGTTCATCAGCAGTCTTTCGTAGTTTTGGCACGGATTCTCAATCAACTGCGAATTTCTACACGCGGACCTGGAGTTTTACAGCTAGATAGGGTGTTACCACACAATGCGCCAGGCATCGCCCGAGGTGGTAGGCGCCTGGTGACACTGGCTCCGAATATGACAGATTTCGCCAGGCACGTCAAGGCGCAATATACTGCCATTTTTTCTGCATGGCATGTCCCCTCGCTACCTTAAATATACAAGCATGACACCATATGGTATGCTGCCGCGGCCGAGGCATTATTCCAACTAAGAAGATAGCACACCAAATTCTGATAAGCGCTGCAGAAGGCACTCACATGTATTTCGACAGGCGAGTGCCACAGACCCTAACCTTAGAAACCGCAAGCCTGAGACTACGCTGGATCGGTGGAGCACATCATGATTCACTACTCGTAAATGCAACAGGGATATCATGGTAGAGCGCCTAGCATGATGGAGCTGCAATAATTCGAGGTACCATATATAGGTTTACCAATAGTTGCATCGAGTATTTTCTTTGAGCGGGAAACATGTTATAAATCAATAGGTTACCTTTCGGACACCACATATTTAATCATTTTGTTGACAGGCGCAGTGACACCATTTGATCAGGTGTCATTTAATATATACTCTTCCTCGGGTATCAAACCGAACGCTCACTTATGCTTTGGGAACATTTCAGATAGCATTTGACCACATGGCATTTGTTACCTACTCTTCCTCGGGTATTGCACCGGATGCTTGCTTACGCGGTGACAATATTTCAGTGAAGACAGCATTGTACACTTTCTTTTCGGCATGGATCGCCACATCTGGCTCCATGCTCAAATGTCTAGCCAGTTTCTTCTTTGTGTTCGGCGACACGCTGCCAACAGGTGCTCGCTCCACTGTGGGATCTCCAAAGCTGAACTGCATGTTCTCAAGCTCCTTCTCCGGCAGACTTATTCTCTGTGCCAGAAAAACAATTGCACGCCCCATCAGTCGGACCGAAGGGGGTGCATCATTTACCCATGTGTGGATACCCTCTACGCTTTTGCTGAGAAACCGGCTCCAGTGCTAGGGCTGACGCAACATGAGGCCAGGTCTGGACGGCATCTCTGTTGGCTGGGGTGAGCAGCGTGCACTGATGACATGACTCGTACCCGGGATGACACATCCGATGGTAATCATTCAAAACTAATCGAAGGCCGTCATGAGGGAGTGCATTGAGCATATGGGAGGTTCCGTGATGAGGGAGTGCACGGGAGGGCCAAGGACCTTAGCGTGACCCTTCGGCAACTCTGGCTTCACGTCTTCGTAGGTCTTAGCCAGGTGTCGGGACAAGAAGATTCCAGCACCGAGCCCCGGGGCCCACTGGCTCAGCGCAGTGCGGAAGGCAACCTTCTGATTCTCCAGCGTCTTCCGTTGAGCGTCAAACATGTCACGCTCCGCTTTCAACCGCTCGGTGGCTTCTTGCAGGCCCTGCACCCTCCGATCAAACATGTCACGCTCCGCTTTCAACCGCTCGGTGGCTTCTTGCAGGCCCTGCACCCTCCGATCAAACATGTCACGCTCCGCTTTCAACCGCTCGGTGGCTTCTTGCAGGCCCTGCACCTCCGATCAAACATGTCACGCTCCACTTCAACCGCTCGGTTTCTTGCAGGCCCTGCACCCTCCGATCAAATATGTTACGCTCCGCTTTCAACCGCTCGGTGGCTTCTTGCAGGCCCTGCACCCTCCGATCAAACATGTCACGCTCCGCTTTCAACCGCTCGGCGATTTGTTGCTTCGCCTCTCCTTCATTGCAGCTTCGTGTCTGTCATTTGAGAATTGGGGAGGGGAAACATAGGGGGGAAACAGAGTTGTGCAGGTTGCGGGAGGGGGTTATAGATGAGGGGACAGAGGGAAGGGGAACATACGGGGGTCACAAGGTCATGCGGGATGGGGAGGGAGGGGGCATAGGAGGAGGAGGACAGGGTCATGTGGGTTGGGAGGGGGTGGCAGAGTCAATCGGGTTGTGGGGTGACACAGGGACGGGCAGAGTCATGAGGACTGGGGGAGAGGACATGGAGAAAGGGGGGCACAGATTCATGGGGGTGGCCCATTCTAGCGGGGGGCACGGATTGGCAGGAGGGGCAGGGTGGGGACATTGGGGGGCTCAGAAACATGTGGCTTTAGGGGGAGGAACGACGTGTCATGCAGGAAAGGGAGGGGACATACGGGAGGGTGTAAGGGCATGCTGGCTGGCAGTGGATATAGGGGGTCCGGGGGCAGAGACATGCGGACTGGGGGGACATAGTTTGACACATAGGAAGGTACAGCGTCATGGGGTTGGGGGGGGAGCACAGGGGGGCACGCAGAGTCATGTTGGTTTGGAAGGGAAATAATGGGGGGAAAGGGGACACAGAGTCGTCCGAGCTTATGCCAGCATCATGTCTTACCCAATCACACATGGCCGCACCTTACTGATCTCCACCTTTTTCTTGATGAAGGACGCGCTGCGCATTCGCTGCTCGATGGCCTGCTGCTCGATCTCCTCGCGTGTCACCTCGCGCTCTTGCTGCAGGCTGCTCGGAGAAATGTGCAGGCTGTTCGGCGAAATTGGGTCCACCCCCATCTCATGCACTTCCGGCCTCGTTCGGGGCGCCCGACCCGCAACGCCGTAATCTCGGTGCGCACCCTCCAGCTCCGTTCGCTCGAGCAACTCCTCCGCCCCACTCTGCATCCCGCAGTCCGACATGGTGCTCTGCGTGCGGCGATGCTGCGGGGGTAACTCGTCATCCCCCGTACCGACGTCACTTGGCAACATGCTCCGCGCCCGCCGGTGCTGCAACCCCGGGGGGGTGTCTCCCTGCACGGGCATCTCTGGGGACGTGGCGCAGTCCGTGTAGGCCTCTGCTTGCCCTGTGCCTCCCTTGGGGTGCGTTACTTCATCCTCCGGCCCACACGACGTGCTCACCGATGTATTCACCATGGCCTCCGCGGCGGTTGATTTACCCGGGGACGAGGGCTGCGGCCTTCTTGAGAACTTATGCAGAGGGGGCTTGCCTGGGCTCCTTCTTTCATTGCTTAGGTCCAAGCCGACCTCTGAAGGCATTTCTCATCCACCCCGCACCCACCCCGCCATTTGCTACCCCCGGATCCAAGCCAGTAGCACGGGTGGCTTCTCAGGCGCTTGGGATCTCAGTCCTTGAGAGTGAGCCACACTGAGAAGCTCCCAGTGAGGTGGCTACCCCGCAACTCAGCCTCTCTAGATGCGAGCATGAGCCACACGGCGTAGCTGCCGATCGTGAGGCCCGATGCGCTCTGCTGGAGCGAGGGCCTGGCAAAGAGCGCAGCTTTCGGGATCTGGAGGACCGTTCAAACAAAGAAGGGGTCAGGCTCCTTGCGCCTCGATGGAGCCATGTGCAGATGAAGCGCCAAACTGCGCGCCTGTGCTGCGCCCTTCTTCAGGTCCAAAAACCCTAATGATCGAATCGTTCGCAGAACATTGCTCACCCCGCCGCAAGAGGTGCTTGAAGTGCAAACCTCGGGAAGTGGTATTGAGCTTGGCTGGGGGGCTGCAGGGCTCGGACGAGGAGACTACGGATGGAGCTTCGAGCTCCACACACAGGGCCTCCTTGCTTCTGATGACGGTGGATCGGTGGAGCACATCATGATTCACTACTCGTAAATGCAACAGGGATATCATGGTAGAGCGCCTAGCATGATGGAGCTGCAATAATTCGAGGTACCATATATAGGTTTACCAATAGTTGCATCGAGTATTTTCTTTGAGCGGGAAACATGTTATAAATCAATAGGTTACCTTTCGGACACCACATATTTAATCATTTTGTTGACAGGCGCAGTGACACCATTTGATCAGGTGTCATTTAATATATACTCTTCCTCGGGTATCAAACCGAACGCTCACTTATGCTTTGGGAACATTTCAGATAGCATTTGACCACATGGCATTTGTTACCTACTCTTCCTCGGGTATTGCACCGGATGCTTGCTTACGCGGTGACAATATTTCAGTGAAGACAGCATTGTACACTTTCTTTTCGGCATGGATCGCCACATCTGGCTCCATGCTCAAATGTCTAGCCAGTTTCTTCTTTGTGTTCGGCGACACGCTGCCAACAGGTGCTCGCTCCACTGTGGGATCTCCAAAGCTGAACTGCATGTTCTCAAGCTCCTTCTCCGGCAGACTTATTCTCTGTGCCAGAAAAACAATTGCACGCCCCATCAGTCGGACCGAAGGGGGTGCATCATTTACCCATGTGTGGATACCCTCTACGCTTTTGCTGAGAAACCGGCTCCAGTGCTAGGGCTGACGCAACATGAGGCCAGGTCTGGACGGCATCTCTGTTGGCTGGGGTGAGCAGCGTGCACTGATGACATGACTCGTACCCGGGATGACACATCCGATGGTAATCATTCAAAACTAATCGAAGGCCGTCATGAGGGAGTGCATTGAGCATATGGGAGGTTCCGTGATGAGGGAGTGCACGGGAGGGCCAAGGACCTTAGCGTGACCCTTCGGCAACTCTGGCTTCACGTCTTCGTAGGTCTTAGCCAGGTGTCGGGACAAGAAGATTCCAGCACCGAGCCCCGGGGCCCACTGGCTCAGCGCAGTGCGGAAGGCAACCTTCTGATTCTCCAGCGTCTTCCGTTGAGCGTCAAACATGTCACGCTCCGCTTTCAACCGCTCGGTGGCTTCTTGCAGGCCCTGCACCCTCCGATCAAACATGTCACGCTCCGCTTTCAACCGCTCGGTGGCTTCTTGCAGGCCCTGCACCCTCCGATCAAACATGTCACGCTCCGCTTTCAACCGGTGGCTTGCAGGCCCGCGATCAAACATGTCACGCTCCACTTTCAACCGCCGGTGGCTTCTTGCAGGCCCTGCACCCTCCGATCAAATATGTTACGCTCCGCTTTCAACCGCTCGGTGGCTTCTTGCAGGCCCTGCACCCTCCGATCAAACATGTCACGCTCCGCTTTCAACCGCTCGGCGATTTGTTGCTTCGCCTCTCCTTCATTGCAGCTTCGTGTCTGTCATTTGAGAATTGGGGAGGGGAAACATAGGGGGGAAACAGAGTTGTGCAGGTTGCGGGAGGGGGTTATAGATGAGGGGACAGAGGGAAGGGGAACATACGGGG
>LGRX02035192.1:0-32005 GCA_001247695.2 Cymbomonas tetramitiformis | reverse complement strand
GCTCTCCACCACTGTACTACGGTCACTTGGCGACACTACTTGATCCTCACCAACTTCCGTATACAAGGTGACCACCGTCCGCTTGAATGGTTAATGGAACCAGGCAGAGAGTTGAGCCGTAGGCAGGCAAGATGGTGTATGGACCTGGTGGAAGTGGGCGTGCCACGGACGGAATACATTAAGGGGGCGTTGCTACTGGTACCAGATGCTCTCTCCAGACGACCGGACTTCAAGGACAAGGATGCCCGGGATGGACTCAAGGAAGCGGGTGTAATTGACCCTGTCTCAGACAAGCCCACCAACCCCCTAGCATCCCTGGTGGCCGATTACATCTCCCCATCCCCTCCATCAACTCGACCCCATTGGGCCCAGAGAATGGACAGTTGGCTTGCGGCCGTGGAAACCATTTCAGCAGCAGAAGACGCCATTGACATGGTAGAGACCATCGCCCTGATGAATCCGAAGACGTACAAGGGCAAGATGGGGCCTGGCTTGGACCTCGATATGACATCACCGTCTGCCCCAGCCGCCGTGAAAACTCCTACACCCTCTGAGAGAGTGACCAGAAGTAAGTCGAAGCGAGAATCAGTACCTCCCGACAGTGCACCTCAGGAGGTGGTATCTTCGAAGAAAGCACCAGCACTGGCACAACGCGAGGCGCCTGTCGGGACTTCTAAGAAAATTGTCGCAACACCCCAGTCACAGCAAAGCGCACCACCACCTTCACCTCATGCCGCACGACGACGTTGGACTCGTATGCTTGAGGACACGCAGAACTGGCGCGTTCACAAGGAGTACTTTGACAAGTACACCAACAAGTTCGGCAAGTTCGATGTGGACGCTTGCTGCGACCTAGGTGGGCATAACCGGCAAGTAGATCGATTCTGGTCAAACTGTTTGGATGAAAAGTGGAGAGGCCTCCACGTCTGGTGCAACCCACCCTATAATAGCAACCACATTACAGTGGAAGCAATTCTGTACAAATACATCCAGGAATGGCGAGCAGATCCAGAACATACCTCTGCGGTATTCATCCTACCGGACCTGCAATCCAAGTTACCTGCATGGCGCAGACTTTTCTAACTAGCGGGTATGCAGATAGTCGAGGTCATACCCACCCACGACGACAAGGGCGAGCCCAATCAGGTCTTTGAGACACCGAATGGAAAGGCCCACGATCTACTCTGGCCAGTACTGGTGGTTCACGCGCCACCGGCCAAGCCCCAGATGGACCGCGTGAGACATCCGAGACGACCAACAGAGGTCCTGAGAGTGGGGGAGGCGGCGGAATTCAGAGATGATACCTCTCAGCATTCAGACACCAAATTCCTGCGCGCCCTGAAGTCAGAGTACGTCCGCGAGGGGACGCTTCGCAACCTAAAAGATAAGGTTAAGACAGCCCCCCATCAGTCCCTGCAGGACTTCAAACTGGTGGGCGACGTGGTGTGGCGCACGACAGCGGGCAGGTATCAGTTGGTGTCGGGGGAAGACTCCCCACTACGAGAAGTGGTGATCCGACATGCACATGAATCACTTTCCTCTGGTCATACAGGCAGAGACAAAACCCTGGAAAGAGTGCTCAGGCGGTTTTGGTGGCGAGGAGCTGCGGATGATGTTGGCTCTTGGGTCGCCTCCTGCTCAGTCTGCCAAGCAGTCCGACCTCGAGCAACCTATCCAGATGGATTGCTGAACCCGCACAGCATTCCAGCTAGACCTTGGCAGGATGTTGCGGTGGACTTCGTCACCGGCCTTCCAGTGTCGGATAGGGGTAATGATGCCGTCGTGGCATTCACATGCAAGTTGTCGAAGATGGTGCACATTGTGCCAATGAACTTCGGTGACAGCTCGGACGCAACTGTGGCCAGGATCTACTTTGATTCAGTCTGGAGGCTCCATGGAGCCCCTATGAAAATCATCTCCGACAGGGACCCACGATTTCAAGACGCCTTCTGGCAAGAGTTGATGCGCTTAATGGGTGTGAAGATCGCCAGAACGACACCATACAACCCACGGTCGGACGGACAGGCTGAGCACACCAACAGAGTGATAGAGGACATGCTCAGGTCCTTTGTAGACGCCAACGTTGAGGACTGGGACATGTATGCAACTAATGTTGAGTTTGCGATTAATGACTCACGAGGTGAGTCAACGGGTTTCACACCATTCGAGTTGGTATATGGGTTCTCGCCGCTGTCGCAGTTGGATATGTTCCTGGAGGCAGCTCAATCCACCGTTGGTCGACGGAAAGGGGGAGTAGGCACCGCCCATGAAGTGGCTGCGAAATTTTCGTCGCAGTTGGCGTTGCGGGACGCCAGGCAGCGGCTGGAATTAGCTCAGCGGCGACAACGTGAGCAGTTTGATCGTAGACACGGGAAGCGGGAGTATGCTATCGAGGACTTGGTGGAGGCGAAGAATCTAACTGAAAAGGTGATGGATCGCTCCATTTGTAGGAAGCTGACCAAACGCTGGCATGGGCCAGTCCCAGTGGTGGAGCGCTTCTTCAGTGATATGCAGATGGCTATGCCGGAAGCAGACAGGGGATCACCGGTAGCTTACCGTCTCCGTCTTCCTCCTCACTGGCGAATACACGATGTGTTTGCTCAACACCGCCTTAACCCCTACACCAGTGGCAAAGACACCTTCGCTGCGCGTGATCATCCAGCAATACCCGAGGTGGTTGTGGTTGACGGCCAGAAGGAGGCACACGTGGAACGCATCCTTGCCCGTAGAGTACGCTCAGTACGGGGGAAGGAAGTAGAAGAGTGGAAAGTGCGCTGGACTGGTTACTCTAAAGCGCATGACCAGTGGAGAACCCGTGACAAACTGGAACGAGGAGCCCCTCTTCAACAGCTCCAAGACTTTGAAAACGCTAGACTACGCATGGAAGCTCAAGTCCGTGATGAGGCAACTCGACGGCGGGAGCAGCGTAGTCGTCGTTCTGCTCAAACTGGAGTGACTCTGGCCCACCTCATCACCAACCCTTGTGACGAACTGGAACAACTCGAACAGATGGAACAGGATTCCCCCCTCCCGTGGGAACGTGGAGAAGTTGCGGAAGATGGGACATTGGCACTGGTAACAGAGCTGTCGGCAGCGTTCATAAAGCCATCAACCAGACCCCGCATCCTAGTGTTGTTCAGCGGTACTGGTTCAGTAGAAAGGGAGTTCCTAAATTGTTTTCCCACTGCGTCGGTGGTGACCCTTGACTTTGAGCTCACATGGTATCCTACACACGTTACGAACATCCTGGAGTGGGATTATCAGCAATATACTCCGGGGTACTTTGATGTCATCTGGGCCAGTCCCCCTTGTACCCAATACAGTCAGGCGCGCACTACTGGAGGACCCCCCGACCTCCTACAGGCCGATAAGATCGTACGCCGAACGCTGAAAATCATTGACTTCCTACAACCGGATCATTGGTTCATCGAAAACCCCAGAGGGCGTTACCCTAACGCACTTCGATATCGCCCAGTGATGCGTCAACTTTCCCTCCCACTGACATGTACATACTGTATGTATGGTAAGCCGTATATGAAGCCCACGTGCATATGGACAAATTCGACGCCGCCCACGCCCTTGTTACGCTGCACTACCCTAGCCCCGTGCGCGTGCAGATGGGCAATGGGCAATCACCCTGAAACCGCACAACTTGGGCCCCATCCCGAGCAAATTGGAGCACAGCAATCTTCCTCGGTATACCCTGTGCCAGCGCTTTTGCTGCGACAACTTTTCAACATTTACGCCTTCGCGAGACTGAAGACTCGCTTTAGATCCCAAGTGGCGCCTGCTGCATAGCGGCACCCTGGTAGCGGAGGCAAACGACAAAAGGATAAAGGAACCAGGAAACCTAAGAACTGGAACTTAGATAGGTACCTTGGCAGAGCAATCCCAGGAGGTAGATCACTCCTAAGGGGGGGAGAGTTGTGCCCGGAGGCACAGCGTAAGTCGGTATACTTGAGCCGATGTGTGTCATCAAGAGTAATCAGGGATTGACGAGGTGACAGTGAAGTCGGGCTCGAGATTACGGTGAGAATGAGTACTAGATGTTTGGGAGATGACAGTATGATAGTATGACAGTATGACAGTACATTAGTATGACAGCACGGGGTGACATGACATAACCTAGTGATTTTTGTCTAAAACCTAGTGGGACTGGTACACTATATAGTGGAACGTGATTTTTCATATAGTGGCGTACCCAACACGCGAAGATGTCATCGGGTTGTCGGGATCTTACAAATGTGTACTGTATGTCATTCAATTTTTGAACCGCTCGCAAAAATACAGTTCCACTATATAGTGTACCATTTCTATCATATCGGGAGGGCGGGGTCCTCGTCGAGTATTATCGAGGAATGATTGAAGATTGTCGAGGCATCATTCCTTAAACCCTAACCTCGATGGTTTGTTACTCAAGCAGTATATCAATTCGACTGATACTCGGGCTACTTTAACCAATATTTAGAGGGTCAAGATAACCTCGGATCAAAAATTTGACAAGACACTGCAGAAAGAACAGCTCGAGAACTTGACAACATGGGTCCCCAAAATTTCAAAGGACCTTCGAGGAAGCCCCTAGCAGCTCTTTAAGCGAATGAGCCAATTTAGCAAAGGGTAATAGACAAGAATGTAGTAGTTCCACTATGTAGTGAAATTGGTACACTATCTATATAGTGTACCAGTTCCACGATATAGTGGAACTGGTACACGATATAGTGGTCAATTCCACTATATAGTGGAAGTGGTACACTATATAGTGGAAGTGGTACACTATATAGTGTACCAGTTCCACTATATAGTGGTACGCCACTATATAGTGTACAAAAACCACTAGGTTTTGTACCAACACCCACAGCATGGTATGACCGTCATCGGGTTATTCACGAGGCATCCGAATCTAAGGTGTTACATTGTATCAGATCGGGATATGATCGGGTCAGAATTGATTGGTGCATCGTGACATGATGTCGTGTAGCCCAGTCAGTATGACCAGGTTGCCGAGTTATGGAGTTAAATGGAGCACTTGAGAAGTGTACGGCCTTCAGAACTCAGATCGTAACGAACGTTAACACCTAAATAATCTGGCCATGTTCCGGTGATATCATACAAAAAGAATATTGTACCTTTACATGTTCACACAAAAATAACTTCTGAGTATATTAGTCTAGTGCCCCGGCACACATATAGCGTTTGCATGCATCGAGGTGCGTTGATCTGCCATATAGCGTTTGCATGCGTCGAGGTGCGTTGATCTGCCGTATAGCGTTTGCATGTGTCGAGGTGGCAGGCCTCGTGCCGTTCACTGTGTGCAATAATGGGATTGGACTTCCTTCAGTGAACCTACTCAAAAGCGATTGAAGCCGTCAGATGCCGTCAGAGCAATTGGGCCTGGGGCGCGTGTGAAGCCTTGATATCGCCGGGGAGGTGTGTGGCAACATGTTGAAGGCGCGCTCTGTCATTCGGCATCGAGGTTAGCTTCAGGGCCGTTGCAACATGACTCGCGGGTGTCTACTGTTGGCAGGGACGCTGTTTCTGCCCGTGAACGCCCCGGTAGATGACATGTACCGGTGCGCCGCCCGGGTGGCCCGCGTGGCTTTGCCAGCGTGGCTTTGTGCTTGCTCTATTTTGAAAGCTCCGCGGCTTACGCAAGGCCTTGGGAGTAAGCCAGAGGGCGGATCCAGGGATGGCGTGTTAGTCAACTCCTGCGGAATGAGTCGCATACTTTTGGTGGAAAAGCTGCCCTCGCCACTTGTAAAGTCTCTTTGGAAGGAAGCACGCGGCCGGTACATCCCATTGGGGGCGGTGACGGGCGCCGGACAGGAGGGGCTTGCAGGTTTTTGGGTCAGAGGGGGGCACAATCGGACGCCTTGGTGCGTCGCCATGAGGTAGGACCTCGGCACGCTTTGCCTGATAGATGACGTGGACAATATTTCATGCGGCCATTCCCCTGCGAGGGGACCTTTGCAACTTAGCCCAACAAACCCTAGTGCTCGATGCCACTACATTATTCCAGGGATCCTTCAACAGGCTTGCTTGTATGCCACCGCGTTATTTTGGGGCCTGTTCTTATGGGAATGTGCATGTGCTACTTTCTATTCGCTATGGCGTATTGCGCTGTGCTCACACGGGCCTGCCGATATGCCACGGGTGATGCAGAATGACTTTGCAGTCCGCGTGGCCCAATGCATCGAGATGCCCGGCTGTGTGCATAACAATGTAACAGGCCGTGGTCCCTCTTTGGTGGAAAAATCTCCTGAGATCCATTTATCATTGTGCAGAGCGCAGTCTGAGCTCGCTCTCAATAATCTAAAACCAGAAATCGGCGTCCGAAATTAGGAATTGGACATCTTTGTCTGATGTCTATCCCATTGTGTCTCTTCGACTGCATTCGATCTTCAGCTTTCAGAAAACCAATCCCAGATTCACAGTCCCGGAATCGGATTCTCGTCTTGGAAGTTTGAATCTCTATTGCGCACAACACAGTCACAATCCAACGGGGAACTGCTGATTTCTGGTTTCACACAATTATCGCCTGCGTCCGCCTAGGATGCTCAGGCTTAATTTTTCACCTATCCATTCCGCCCGTTTATTTAAAGAGGTGCGTGAACAGGAGCAACCAAGGAAACATAGCGCGACACAGATGCATCACATGCAACCAAGGAAACATAGCGCGACACAGATGCGTCACATGCGACACAGATGTGTCACATGCAACCAAGGAAACATAGCGCGACACAGATGCGTCACATGCAACCAAGGAAACATAGCGCGACACAGATGTGTCACATGCAACCAAGGAACATAGCGCGAGACAGATGTGTCACATGCAACCAAGGAAACATAGCGCGAGACAGATGCGTCACATGCAACCAAGGAAACATAGCGCGAGACAGATGCGTCACATGCAACCAAGGAAACATAGCGCGAGACAGATGCGTCACATGCAAACTAGATGGATCGAATTGTCCGCAATTGCTTGACCGATGCGCGAGGAGGTGACATGCACAAATCTAGGGAAATTTTCACAGGTGCCTTAGACCAATTCGCAGTGCCTTCGCAGAGCCATGGAGCTTGCAACTGACTCACAACTTAGATCGTCACCCTGAGGGAATGTTTGACCCTGCACCAGAATGGGAAATACGCGATTGAAGATTCTGGGTTGGACTTTTTCTAGTGTATGGGGACACGCCTCGTGGGCAGGCCCAAGCATGTTCCTTCGACTGCGGGAATTCGCCCCGGTTGGCTTGCCCCTCGGTTACTCGTTTCAAAGAAAAGCGCCCGTGGATGCTCCAACTGCTATTTGCGATTGCCTGATGATGGCCCCCACTTCTTGCGCACACTCCAGCACCAAATGTTACTGTTGAGGGATTTCCATGCAAACTGTGGGCATCGCTTGCAGCCGGCGCAGGGTGCATGAAATATGGCGGGCATGCTTGCAGCCGGCGCAGGGTGCATGAAATATGGCGGGCATGCTTGCAGCCGGCGCAGGGTGCATGAAATATGGCGGGCATGCGTGCAGCCGGCGCAGGGTGCATGAAATATGGCGGGCATGCGTGCAGCCGGCGCAGGGTGCATGAAATATGGCGGGCATGCTTGCAGCCGGCGCAGGGTGCATGAAATATGGCGGGCATACTGGCCTTGTCATCATGGTAATGCTAGCGATCCTCTCACTTTGTATACGAGAAGATTCGGAGGTGGTAAGGGGGGAGTTGATTGATGTTCTGGTTGAGCAGGAGATGGAGAGAGAACATATAGAAACTCGGGAGAGCGTCCGCAAGATATTGCGCCTACGTCGATTGGTTTGTCATCGGGTAATCCTAAGCTCTTGTGTCATGTCAGCGGGCGGAGCTGGTCGCACTTACCCACCGCTGAATTGCATAGTAGCACACACCTGCACTGGCAGTACGGTCACTGAGAATGAAGTCTCGGGCATGGATGATATGCCCTCGAGTCGGGTGATACCATCCATGTCGCAACATGGAAAACCATCCATGTCCAAAGCATAGGATAACTTTTGACGATATTTCCCCAAATTTTGTAATTTTCTGACCGGGCTAATGGAGGTTCTTCGACGAGAGCTCGATCATTTTGAAATATTTCTAAATATCGGACGTTGAAGAAGTTGGTAAATTTTGGTCAAATTTTGATCGAACGGGATGAAACAGACATGGATGGTATTCAGCTCGAGTGGGATGGTACTCGGGCCGACTACCATCCTCCACAGAAGTCATTCTCAATAACCGTACTGCCTGGGTTCCCGTCACATTGGCAAATGACAGGTCGCTGGGTTGTTGGCTATGACAGGAGGTCACGTATGAGCAGTTTAAAAAGTGTTGTGACCGGCTTCTGCATGATTTTGACTTGTTGAGAGACCACATGGATAGCCAGTCCATTCGTGTTGCAAGAGCAAACGGCCTGAGCTCTTGTGGAACATACATTGATATTCCTTGGGATTTTAGCCTGTAACGACCAGGTTGACAGTATGTATTCAATTGGGCATGTGGATTTGGCATGTTCGTCAAAGTTGCCCGCACAGGTCACAGTGAATTCTATCTAATTGAATAAGCAAGAGACCGGACCAGAATTCGTGGGGAGCACCAATACAGCATGTAACATTGAGAATGGCGGCAATATCACCAGCAGCGTGCTCATATGGCACCAACAACATGGGCGTGCAGTGACCAATAAAGCAATAATTTGACTTCAAAGTGCAGCTGTGCAATCGTCATGCACCGTGGTCATGGCTACATTACAACAGTCCACACCCTATTGCTGACTGCTGACCTCCATATTATACTGTCTCTAGCATAAATCAGTTGACACTTTTATTTCTGTAATTATTGGTGTTTTCAGGATTGGACCCAACAAGGTAAAAGTGTCAACAAAGTTGTCCGCTTACTTCCGCTACCAGCCGTGTATTTATGGGGGGCACTTCCGCTTTGTCAAGGTGTACGCAAATCTAATCCACCCGGCTAAGGTCCTAAAAGAAAAACTCCGAGGAATTCAATGCTCACTGTCTTCGAACGGATCTTGGCTGGCTTAGCAAACTGGTCGATCAAGTACTTAGGACATTGATCGCCCCCTGTGCTTAGATTTTGACGTTTCGACGATCTCCGCAGTAGATGACCAGGTAAAGTAGGTATCGATAGGGTTTTGGATTTGTTGCCAAGACTTTTCAATCGATTGATACCTCCCCTTGGGCCCCGAAAGTCTGTAAGGCACGTATCGAGCGCCTGGTCGCGGGTACCAATCGATTCATGTTTCCTATCATGACGGAACCCGGTCATTTTTGTCGCATGCATGGTCATTTCTGTCGCTGTCGGAAGAAAATGCTTTTGTCGCAGGTCAAAAAAGGGAATCTTCTGGGGGGAAACCCACGAACTCTGCTTTTTCCTTAAAGGGGCAAAGAACGATTTCGCCAAAAAAAATGGAGGGACGAAACGACATCGTCATCGATACATTGTCAAGACTGCCCAAAAAAATCAACATGATCGGAAACTTTTTTATCTTCAGCGTTATTGCACGCCTTTGGAAGATACACCATTCTCCCATCGACTTTTTTTCGACCGCCCGATCGAATCGTCGACCGAACGATCGGACTGTCGGATGAGGGGTCTACATCCCTCGAAGACAGCATCTTCAAGTTGTCGCAGGTATGTTGTCACAAACCGCGGCTTGTCGTGGCATGACAGCCGGGTTGTGACGCTCGGAGCAGTAGTCCTGGTGACGAACACGTGACAAACGTAGCGCAGGTCACGATCGTGACCTGACAGTTAGTGACGGTGTACGGAAACGCGGCGGGGTGTTACGCTATCTCTGGAGACAGCGGCTGTAGCATATAGGGCGGCGTTGCCAAGTTTGAGCAGACGCTCATTATTGTTTTGCCTTCACAGAGGTAGAGGAAATTCAGAGACCTCGCTCGGACCGCGAAAACAGCCGGGTTTATGTCGAAGTAATTTATGATATGATATTTCTGTGGGAGACTCCACTCTCCAGCTCTTCTATTCTCTTCTCTTCTTGATTATCCTATATGCTATATCTATAACGACCGCACGAGTATGATTTCGATACTACGGGTGTTTAACTATTCGAATATGCTTTCTATATTTGGGTGTATGCTTTCAATACAAGGTAGCGATTTCGGCTGTTTACTTTCTTTACACTTATTATGTTACTTTTCAGTTAGATCAATTGTCTTCTCCGAAGCTGGCAACACGTGAGCTCTTATCCATCTCGGAACTCAACTCAGAACTCAACTCGGAACTTATTGTACTCTTATACTCCGTACACAGTCTAGAGCCCTTCACAATCATATCGGTCCTCTAATGTACTCCGTACCGAGTACTTTTGTACTTAGCCGTTTTTTTCCCATTTACTTGCGTTTCGGGCTCTTGTGCTTGCCTCCTAGCACAACTCCCCCCCCCTTAGGGAAGGTCACGTCCACGCTGACCACGTCGGACCTGTGAAGTTTTTTATGCCATCGGCCACTCGCGGCGCGCTCTCGCCCCCCCAAAAGAAAAGCGGTCCGCTCGCGGACGCTTCCCTCTCGGTGGCCCTAAGGGGAGGGCGCGGGTAAGCACGTCGCCGGTGTGCTCACCCCGTGGCGACACGCATGCAAGGGTGGGCCTCCTTGCACGCGCGTGGCGATGCACCCCAACGAGACGGGTGCGCTCGCCCGAAGCGCGGGGCACGCTGGTCCCCTCAGCAACCCGCCCGTGGGTGCTGCGCTCCGCGCTCGTCGGCGGGGCATGCGCGCGCGGTGTGCCGCTCCCAGGCCTGAGCGTCAACCTCTGCAAGGAGAGCCCGACGCGCCTGGATGCGCCGAACACGCTGCGCGCTACCCCCAAGCACCATGCATCTGGTGTGCCTGGCCGGGCAGCGGCGCGTCACGCAGCCCGAGGCAGCGCGGCGAGTGCTGCTGTCTCATGGCGGTGCGCCTGGCGCGCTCGCGGTGGCTGCCATCGGCCACTCGCGGCGCGCTCTCTCCCCCCCCCAAAAAAAAGCGGTCCGCTCGCGGACGCTTCCCTCTCGGTGGCCCTAAGGGGAGGGCGCGGGTAAGCACGTCGCCGGTGTGCTCACCCCGTGGCGACACGCATGCAAGGGTGGGCCTCCTTGCACGCGCGTGGCGATGCACCCCATCGAGACGGGTGCGCTCGCCCGAATCGCGGGGCACACTGGTCCCCTCAGCAACCCGCCCGTGGGTGCTGCGCTCCGCGCTCGTCGGCGGGGCATGCGCGCGCGGTGTGCCGCTCCCAGGCCTGAGCGTCAACCTCTGCAAGGAGAGCCCGACGCGCCTGGATGCGCCGAACACGCTGCGCGCTACCCCCAAGCACCATGCATCTGGTGTGCCTGGCCGGGCAGCGGCGCGTCACGCAGCCCGAGGCAGCGCGGCGAGTGCTGCTGCCTCATGGCGGTGCGCCTGGCGCGCTCGCGGTGGCTGCCATCGGCCACTCGCGGCGCAGCCACGCTCTCCTCCCCAAAAGAAAAGCGGTCCGCTCGCGGACGCTTCCCTCTCGGTGGTCCTAAGGGGATGGCGCGGGTAAGCACGTCGCCGGTGTGCTCACCCCGTGGCGACACGCATGCAAGGGTGGGCCTCCTTGCACGCGCGTGGCGATGCACCCCATCGAGACGGGTGCGCGCGCCCGAAGCGCGGGGCACGCTGGCCCCCTCAGCAACCCGCCTGTGGGTGCTGCGCTCCGCGCTCGTCGGCGGGGCATGCGTGCGCGGTGTGCCGCTCCCAGGCTTGAGCGTCAACCTTTGCGAGGAGAGCCCGACGCGCCTGGATGCGGTGCACACGCTGCGCGCTACCCTCAAGCACCATGCATCTGGTGTGCCTGGCCGGGCAGCGGCGCGTCACGCAGCCCGAGGCAGCGCAGCGAGTGCTGCTGCCTCATGGCGGTGCGCCTGGCGCGCTCGCGGTGGCTGTCATCGGCCACTCGCGGCGCGCTCTCTCCCCCCCAAAAGCAAAGCGGTCCGCTCGCGGACGCTTCCCTCTCGGTGGCCCTAAGGGGAGGGCGCGGGTAAGCACGTCGCCGGTGTGCTCACCCCGTGGCGACACGCATGCAAGGGTGGGCCTCCTTGCACGCGCGTGGCGATGCACCCCATCGAGACGGGTGCGCTCGCCCGAAGCGCGGGGCACGCTGGTCCCCTCAGCAACCCGCCCGTGGGTGCTGCGCTCCGCGCTCGTTGTCTCCGACCGGGACCCTCGTTTTCAGGATACTATGTGGAAGGAGTTGATGAGACTTATGGGAACCAAAGTGGCATCCACTACGCCTTACAACCCTCGTTCAGACGGACAAGCTGAACATACCAACCGCGTAGTAGAAGACATGCTACGGTCTTTCGTAGGCAGCAATCCGGAGGACTGGGACTTGTGGTGTGCTAACGTAGAGTTCGCCATAAACGATACGCGGAGCGATGTAACTGGCTTTACCCCGTTTGAGTTGGTTTTGGGGCACTCTCCTATGTCGCAGCTGGACCTGTTCCTGCAAGCGGCTGCAGGACAACACTCCAAGCGTAAGGGTGGAGAAGGTACCGCACACGAGATGGCTAGTAAATTCGCGGCTCAACCGGAGGACGCCCGCACTAAGCTGGAACTGGCGCAGCAACGCCAGCGACATCAGTTTGACCAGCGTCACACCGCCAAATCCTTTCAGTTGGGAGACTTGGTCTGGGTAGATGCCAAACATCTCACTGAAAATATCATGAACCGCGAATCCTTCAGGAAGCTGGGACCTCGCTGGCACGGGCCATTACCCATCACCGAGAGGTTCTTCAGTGACCAGCAGCGAGAGCTACCCGAAATTGACAGAGGCGCCCGGTGGCTTATCGGCTCAAGTTGCCCCCTAAGTGGCGTATCCACGACGTCTTTGCGCAGCATCGCCTCAAGGAATACCGCACCGCGGATGAAGCTTTTGCGCTGCGTCAGCAAACACCTACTCCTGCCAAGGTTCTCGTGGATGGACAATCCCATACACATGTGTCTAAGATTCTGGCTCGAAGAGTGAAACCTGCGAGAGGAGGTAAGGAAGTAGAAGAATTTCTGGTTCGCTGGACTGGGTACTCTAATGCTCATGACTCCTGGAAGACTCGCGAGTCGTTGAACTACGGGGTGAACTCGAACAGCTCACAGAGTTTGAACAACTGAGACTATCCCGAGAAGGACAAGCCCGCGAAAAAGCCTTACAGGAGGTCAGAATGCAGCGGAAGCAAAGGCGGGAACGCGCCAGAGCTCTAACCTTCCTGGACACCTCTGATGAAGGGGAACCCCCTTCTCTGGACAACTGCCTACCTTGGGAACAATACTGTCGCTCCTCTGACGCCTTTGTGACGCATCTGGCTCTTCTGGACTCTGTGGTCTCGACACGCGAGTTGAGACTACTAGTACTTTTCAGTGGTACAGGTAGTGTGGAGAGAAGTTTCCTGTCATGTTATCCGAAGAGTACCGTGGTCACCGTAGATCATGATCCTCGCTGGCAACCGACCTACGCTGAGAAGGTTCAGGACTGGGACTTCAAGCGTTACGCGCCTGGTTACTTTGACGTCATCTGGGCTAGCCCACCGTGCACTGAATACAGTCAGGCTAAGACCACTGGGGTGCGACAACTGCGACAGGCTGATGCCTGTGTACGCCGTACGCTCCAAATTTTCGACTTCCTCAAACCCAAGCATTGGTTTATGGAAAATCCGATGGGCAGGTTTCCCTTTGCGTTGCGATTTCGACCTGTAGTTCGCCGGTTACCTACTCCGTTGTATTTGTGAGAACAAACACACAGTGAAGCACTACAAGTCAGGTGCTACGCTCGCATATGTCAACCGTGAAACTGTGAAGCTATACACAAGATAATACGATGTGTTATAGCTTCCGCCGAAAGAATGTGATGACAGCCCCTAAGGTGTCCGGTGTGGAAATGCCAGATGCTATGAACTGTCTGACTACCGAAGTCGATATCGGAGATGGCGCTGATGACAGTGAAGGAGTCATAGTAGTCGAACCATATCGGTGATGACACAGATGACGATGACACTGTCGGCGTGCCAAATCCAGCACACCACCTCGAGTGAGGTGGGCAGACCAGAATGAATACACTCATACCAATCTCCAGTCCAGACCATAAAGAACCACAATCATGCCTGCCAGGGCTGAAAACCCCAAAAAGCTGGACAAAGTCCACACGGTCCTGGTAGGCCTATCAGCTCCCTGTCTCTAGTGCCACTCCTCCACCGGGGGAATAGTATGCTGCTGTGCCCTGAGGGTCCGCACACCGCGGTGCCATGCAGCCGGATGCTTCGTCAGGGAAATGACAAGGAGTACCCGAAGGCAGGTCCAAGACACCCCGTCACCGTCAGACTTACAAACAAGGGAAGATGTAGGGAGGGTCACAGCGGGTGGAGGCAGAGGCTCTCACGTACGAGACAGGTGCCGGTTACGGGTCCCCGAAGGGCATATAAGGTCGTAGGAGTCAAGGTACGGCATGCAACATTCACATAACAGGTCTTGTGCATGCTTGCTAAACCTCTATGGTGTGCCGTGCTCCCAACAGACTGCCTGAAAGGCCTCCTCCGAATGCTCATAAGCTGCCTGAAAGCGAGCTGCCAGAACATCCGTGAAGGCCCCTTCGGCTAGAGCCTCGGGGTCAAGCCGCATGGAGTGTGCCGCCAGGTGCTGCATGTGTGTACAGTCTGCCTGGCGGTGCCTCCCACCGCAGGACCAACAGTTGCCGTAGAACTGTTTGGAACCCGGGTGGAAGGTGACTCGGGGCTTCTGCTTCTGCCCCTTGCCCTTCTTGCCTTTGCCTTTGCCTCGCCCCCCCAAAAGAAAAGCGGTCCGCTCGCGGACGCTTCCCTCTCGGTGGCCCTAAGGGGAGGGCGCGGGTAACGCACGTCGCCGGTGTGCTCACCCCGTGGCGACACGCATGCAAGGGTGGGCCTCCTTGCACGCGCGTGGCGATGCACCCCATCGAGACGGGTGCGCTCGCCCGAAGCGTGGGGCACGCTGGCCCCCTCAGCGACCCGCCTGTGGGTGCGGCGCTCCGCGCTCGTCGGCGGGGCATGCGTGCGCGGTGTGCCGCTCCCAGGCCTGAGCGTCAACCTCTGCAAGGAGAGCCCGACGCGCCTGGATGCGGTGCACACGCTGCGCGCTACCCTCAAGCACCATGCATCTGGTGTGCCTGGTCGGGCAGCGGCGCGTCACGCAGCCCGAGGCAGCGCGGCGAGTGCTGCTGCCTCATGGCGGTGCGCCTGGCGCGCTCGCGGTGGCTGCCATCGGCCACTCGCGGCGCGCTCTCTCCCCCCCAAAAGAAAAGCGGTCCGCTCGCGGACGCTTCCCTCTCGGTGGCCCTAAGGGGAGGGCGCGGGTAAGCACGTCACCGGTGTGCTCACCCCGTGGCGACACGCATGCAAGGGTGGGCCTCCTTGCACGCGCGTGGCGATGCACCCCATCGAGACGGGTGCGCTCGCCCGAAGCGCGGGGCACGCTGGCCCCCTCAGCAACCCGCGCCTGTGGGTGCTGCGCTCCGCGCTCGTCGGCGGGGCATGCGTGCGCGGTGTGCCGCTCCCAGGCATGAGCATCAACCTCTGCAAGGAGAGCCCGACGCGCCTGGATGCGGTGCACACGCTGCGCGCTACCCTCAGGCACCATGCATCTGGTGTGCCTGGCCGGGCAGCGGCGCGTCACGCAGCCCGAGGCAGCGCAGCGAGTGCTGCTGCCTCATGGCGGTGCGCCTGGCGCGCTCGCGGTGGCTGCCATCGGCCACTCGCGGCGCGCTCTCTCATCCCCCCCAAAAGAAAAGCGGTCCGCTCGCGGACGCTTCCCTCTCGGTGGCCCTAAGGGGAGGGCGCGGGTAAGCACGTCGCCGGTGTGCTCACCCCGTGGCAACACGCATGCAAGGGTGGGCCTCCTTGCACGCGCGTGGCGATGCACCCCATCGGGAAGGGTGCGCTCGCCCGAAGCGCGGGGCATGCTGCCCCCCTCAGCAACCCGCCCGTGGGTGCTGCGCTCCGCGCTCGTCGGCGGGGCATGCGTGCGCGGTGTGCCGCTCCCAGGCCTGAGCGTCAACCTCTGCAAGGAGAGCCCGACGCGCCTGGATGCGGTGCACACGCTGCGCGCTACCCTCAGGCACCATGCATCTGGTGTGCCTGGCCGGGCAGCGGCGCGTCACGCAGCCCGAGGCAGCGCAGCGAGTGCTGCTGCCTCATGGCGGTGCGCCTGGCGCGCTCGCGGTGGCTGCCATCGGCCACTCGCGGCGCGCTCTCTCCCCCCGCCCCAAAAGAAAAGCGGTCCGCTCGCGGACGCTTCCCTCTCGGTGGCCCTAAGGGGAGGGCGCGGGTAACGCACGTCGCCGGTGTGCTCACCCCGTGGCGACACGCATGCAAGGGTGGGCCTCCTTGCACGCGCGTGGCGATGCACCCCATCGAGACGGGTGCGCTCGCCCGAAGCGCGGGGCACGCTGGTCCCCTCAGCAACCCGCCCGTGGGTGCCGATGCTCCATCTTCCGCAGCCGCCTGGAACACCTGGCACAGGGCCAGGGCGTGCACCTCCTTCGGAGTGCACTCCTCCACCGGCTGGCAGTAAGCCGCCGTGGAGTCCGCCGGCTCCCGTTTACCCCCTAAGGGGCAATCCGCCCACGAGTGGTAGCGATGTCCGTCACCGGCCGTGGGGTACCTTGGGCACTTCGGGACGGCCTTCTTCGCGCCGGGATCAAACCCAACACGAGGGTCGGTGTGTGTCCCGACCCGGAACCCGCTGAGCCCCTTGCGATGCCGCTTGGGGGGAGCCGCCGCCGCACCTCCAAGCCGCTGCGTCTTAATGAAGGCCTCGATCTTGTCTAGTCTCGCAAGCAGCTTCCCAAGAATGTCGTCACGGTCGGGTTTCTCGTCGCCAAGTACCCCCATCGTTGCAGCGGTTCCAGGGGTACCGCCTGCGTACTGCTGCCAAGACACGTAGATGGACGAAACTAAGTCAGACAGTTCCGCCAATGAAACATGCGCTATGCGAGGTCCACGCATCACCTTCCCCGTGCGGTATATTTGTCACATGGACCCCACTTAATAACCGCATGGACCCGCCGAATAATCGTATGGACCCACAAAATAATCACACGGACCCGTCGAATAACCATATGGACCCACATAATAAACGCATGGACCCGCTTAATACCCACATGAACCCTCAGAATAATTGCATGGACCCGCAAGATAAGCACACGGACCCGCTTAATAATCACATGGCCCCCACTTAATAACCGCATCACCCGCCGAAACATCGCATGGACCCGATTCCTCAAGAGGCCGCTGTCGCTGACCCCATCAGCCAGACCGTATTTCTGACCGCGCGCCACCCCACGGGTCCATGCGAGGTCCACGCATGGCCTCCCCCGTGTAGTCAATCTCGGGTGTGCCACCCACTAGTCCATGTGGGATCCATGCGGGGTCCACGCATCGCCTTCACCACGCAACCCATGTCGGGTGCGCCACCCCACGGGTCCATGCGAGGTCCATGCATCGCCTTCACCACGCACCCCATCTCCGTCGGGTGTGCGTCACCCACGGGTCCATGCGGGGTCCGCGCATGGCCGTCCCCGCGCAGCCCATCTCGGGTGCGCCACCCACGGGTCCATGCGGGGTCCATGCGAGGTCTACTCATCGCCTTCCCCACGCACCCCATGGCGGGTGCGCCACCCCACGGGTCCAGCATGCGAGGTCCACGCATCACCTTCCCCGTGTAGTCCATCTCGGGTGCGCCACCCACGGGTCCATGCGGGGTCCACGCATCGCCTTCCCGGCGCACCCCATCTCGGGTGCAGGGGACACTGGGTCATCACCTGTTGATGGTTGCTCCGCTGCCGCTGCTCGCTGCGCCCGCGTTGTTACTCCTGCAAAAGCGGGGATTGCGGCCATCCCAGCAGCCACAGTGTCCATGACGTCGCGCCACAGGTCGGGAGTCTCTGCCCACTAAAGTCCATTGAGTTGCGTCAGCTTCCTTGTCACCACCGGCGGGGTGACTGGTGGGTAATCCTCGTCCTCCTCCTCTGACGAGCTGAACCCTGCGTCCAATGGAGAGATGGGCCCTCCTTCTCCACGTCCTTCTTCTTCAGTGCTGCATTCACCTCTGCTTCGACCTTGGGTACTCCCGAAGGTTTCCCCTTGGCGCCCGCAGCCCGTCTGCCTTCTTCAGCCGTCACCGGCTGATCTGTGCTCAGGTCCACGTATCCCGCCTCCTTGAGCCCGTCCCTCGCGGAGGTCTGCACGTAGTCCGGTCTGCGGGACGCTGCGTCTGGCACCATCAGTGTGCGATCAGGCACGTGTTCCATCGCGTGTACTCATATTTCCACTAAGTCCTCGTACCACCGCGCATGCCGCCTGCTGAGTTCCCTACCGGGTGCGAAGAGCCACTTTAGAGGAGCATGATCCCCCACGAGCCTGAACTCGGTGAATATCAAGTAATGTCTCCACGTCTGTGTCGTGCAGTGATGGATTGTCGCCAGTTCCCGCTCCCCAGCATGGTGATTTTGTTCCGCCGCCGATGAGAACTGTTTGCTCTCAAAGGCGATAGGATGCAGTCCCTTCCCCAGGTCCTGCATCAACACCCCAGCTAGCGCCACTGCACTGGCATCCGTCTGCACGATCATGCGCAGCCTTTTGATCCGGGAGGATCAACGTGGGAGCAGTAGTCAACGCCGTCTTCAGCCGCTCGAATGCGCGCTCCTGATCAAGATCCCACTCCCAAGGCACCAGGTTCTTTGTCAACTTGGTCAGCGGGTGGGCCAGATCGGAGAACCCCTGGATGTACCGGCGGTAGAAACAGGCCAGACCCAGAAACTGCCGCACATGTTTGACGGTCTCAAACTTGGGCCAGTCCTTCACCGCGGCGGTCTTGTCGGCATCCCGCGCCCGATCTTCCTGAGGTCGGCATCCCGCACGGTCAATAAATGCCCAACCGAAGGAACCGCACAGAGCGCTTGAAGCACCTCAACTTCGATTCCTTCAGCCGGACTTTGTTCTGGCGACAGACCTCCAATACCTGCTTCAAATGACCGGGATGCTCAGTTGGGTTCGAGCTGAAGAACATGATGTCGTCGACGAAGACCCGGACGAACGGCAGGTGCCCCAGGTAGCTCTGCATCATCCGCTGCCAGCAGAAGGGACTGTTTGATAACCCCATTGGCACGCCTAACCACTCATATGCCCCGAACGGAGTGGTCATCGCCGTCCTTTCCATCGCATCTGGCTCCATAGGCACCTGCCAAAATCCCCACAATGCGTCCGCGGTAAAAAATATTGTTGCTCCATGCAAGTCGTCGATGAGTGACTGCACGTCGGGTAAAGGGTAGCGGTCCTTAATCATGATCTCGCTGATCTGCCGATAGTCGATCACCAGCCGCAGCTACTTGGGGTTGGAGTGCCACAATTACACCGTACAATTCAAAGTATTCGGTTCATGTTAATTGCGCTCAAACGCGATCACTAAAATACCATGCAGCATCCGACACAGATGAAAGTATCAAATCAAAATACTCGTAACCATGCAACGAAGGTATGAAAGCGATTCGTGATTGCGCGAGTTCCAAAAATATCAAATATATTTGATTGCAACTTGAGAGGGAGTGAAATCGATTCGATTGTGATAGTTGCAATTAGTCGATTAATAATCGTAATTGTCAAAACAATCGATTAGTAGCCTTGCATCCGTGTAAAAAAAGGAAAATATGAGGTAGCTACTAGCTCATCCAGCTTTGCACTGCAGGTCCGTTATATAAATATTCCAAGTCAGTGCTCACGCCCAGGCAAAGGTAGCGGATCATTTTTGTCGCATATGGATAGTTTTTTTGTCGCAGAATATTTTGTCGCAGCTACGACAACAATGAAGCTGCGGGTCTGTTTTGTCGCAGCTGCGACAAAATAGATGTCTAGGGGTCATTTTGTCGCAAAAACCTATCAGAAATTAATGATAAATTTTCAAAAACAAACCAGTGGTAAAGCACACAGACGAATAATAGGTCTATTGTTTCAAACAGGAATTTTACACAGTGTTAATATGTTATATTATTGCAGTATCAGAGCACATTCATTACATGAACACTGCAGGATGCAAACAGGAATTTGCTACAATCCAACATACACTATTATTACAATGTAAAAGCATGTAGCTGGAACGAACAAGCAAACTAAATCTAAATGCGATAAAGTTAAACAATTCAACTATCCTAAAGTAAGCAATGCCAGTCTTCGAACTCGGTCGACATGCGTGCAGCTCCATCCAGTGCGACATACGGCGAAACAGGCAGAGTTCCTGAGGGCACAGATTTGTAAATCAGTACAGGTCAGGATGGTCATCAGAAAATAGCTCACACATCGTCACTGCAAAAAGGCAATACAAAAAAAAAAACATTGCTGACGCCGAAAGCCCATGCTATCCTGCAAAAAAACAGCACAGTCAGCAGAGGTGTTGGGAATCGAACCCAAACCGACGGGCAAGATGCCCAACGGGCTCCAAGCACTCCCAGGATAAAAACGAAGTTCGGAAAGGGAGACAGTGCGCCAGTCGCCGACAAGGCACGAATTGCTGTAAGCGACTGCACGCTAAAGTGCAGAAATGGGAGTCGGCTTGCAAAATTCCCCACGGAATTGAAGCACTGCCAAAGTCAAAAGAAAATATTAAAAGGGAGCTATCAGCCAGGACTTCAGTCGCCTTCGTTCAACGCACGAGATCCTGCAAAAAGCACATCGCGCTCAGAGCATGCGCGTTGGGGATCGGAAGCGCGCAATCTCAGCGTAGAAGCAAAGTACAAAAAATGACGGAGCAAACAGGACTGCAGGAAACAGTGCGCTATTCGGAAACTAATACAGTCAAACAAAAAACAAATAATAGCAATACACAGGTCGGTTGGTCGTTGTTCGGCGCCTCAGAATGATGGGTTGTCGGCCGCTTAAAGGATACTGTAGTTGGTCAAGATGTGGCCTACGAGGATGAGTAAATCCGGCAGATGGGGGGCTACTTACGATTGCCCCCTGATTTTTTTTTGTGCCCCCTGAAAAATTGCTCCCTGAAAATGGTTTTCAGGCCCTGAAAATGGTTTTCAGGCCCTGAAAATCACTTTCAGGGTCTGAACTTGTTTTATACTAGGCTAGTTATACACCTTAGAAAAAACTTTATGGATAATATAATTTTTACACCAATTTTCAGGGCCTGAAAATTTCGAATTCACACTCTTAAGATGCCCCCTGAAAATGGTTTTCAGGGCCTGAAAATATTATTCACTTTTCGTGTTATATAAAGTTTAGAATTATATTCTCATGTCCTCATCTTGCCCCCTGAAAATGGTTTTCAGGGCCTGAAAATTTTACAGTGTTCCAAGCCCTGAAAATTCACATAAGGCATTTTCAGGGCCTGAAAACTCATTTTCAGGCCCGAGTATCGAGTGAGCATCGTATCCCGAGTGGATCTTCTACATTCTAGATCCTTGCGACAGTCTTGCGACTGTGTGACACTTCTTGTGACAACCCCAAGATTCGATTTCCGATGCGGATTTCTGATCGATCGAACGGATTTCTATGTTTTTACTGATCGGGCGGTCGGTCGACGGTCCGATCGATCGGTCGAAAATTAGTCGAAGGAGGATTGTATTTTAGTCAAGATCGCTGCGACAACTTGAAGATCTTTTCTTCGGAAACGAATCTATCAGCACGCGAGATCGGACAGTCCGATTGTTCGGGCGACGATTCGATCGATCGGTCGAAAATTAGTTGACGTAGGATTGGATTATATTTAAGATCCTTGCGACAACTTGAAGACGCCCTTCTTCAAGAATCTGTCATCTGACTGTCCGATCGTTCGGTCGACGATTCGATCGGGCGGTCGAAAAATAGTCGATGGGGGGATGGTGTATCTTCAAAAGGCGAGCGACAACGCTGAAGATCAAATTTGTTATGTGGAAACTTTTTGGGCAGTTTTGACAGTGTTCGGATGACGATGTCGTTTCGTCCCCCCCATATTTTTTGTTAAATCGTTCTTCGTCCCTTTAAGGGAACGAAGCCCCGTTCCTGGTTTTTTTTCAGAAGATGCGGGTTTTTGACGTGCGACAGAAACATTTTCTTGCGACAGCGACAGAAATGACCATGCATGCGACAAAAAAATACCGGGTTCCCCAGGCAAGGCAAAGTCAAATACGAATTAGAGAGGAAACCCAAACGTAGTGCACGTGAACACCAAGGTTTCCCCCACTTGTCCTGGGCACCCCAGAAAAGTACCAACTATCACCAGCACGGACGTCCGACGAGAAAACACTTTATACATGCAGACACGTTAATTCTCCCCGTAAAGTCAAGGGAAGCCACAGAGTGTGGAGTCCGCCACCCTCTGCCTCTCCTACTCATCCGTTTTGAATGCTCGGTAACGGCAATGGTAACCAAACGGCAAGTGCGACACGCAACAGGAGTTGTGAGCACCTGATCTGCGAGTTGAATCTGTGGTATGCGAATCTGCGGTATGCGTGGTTGAACGCTGATATATTGTGCATTTGCACGATTTTACGTCCCTGCCCTTTGTACACACCGCCCGTCGCTCCTACCGATTGAATGGTCCGGTGAAGTGTTCGGATAGCGGCAAGGCGGACGGTTCGCCATCAGCTTCGCGGCTAGGAGTTCATTAAACCTTATCATTTAGAGGAACCTTTCATGGATTTTGCAGTGTAGCGGGAAGAAATCACACACCTCTCGGGAACCTTTTAAGGATCGGACACACACAACTTTTTCATAAATTTCATTAATGTTTATTATGATATGGCTCATTACCGGAAGTGACTGACACGATGATGTAATAGGAGAAATTGTGAATAGTTCATCAATAGCCCTTTCGGAAACACACATGACCACCGCACCAAATATGCGAATCTAAGTATATCCGGCTCGTGCTCCCCTTTCCAACGGCACTCGATGTTCAAGTGTGGCTGGTTAGGGGCCATGTATAATTGCAGGATGCCATTTCAGTATCCACAGTTTCAATAACTAGTGTTAGTCGCTACCTAAGCCAAAAATATAGTGGATGAAAGCGCTATTACGCGGTCTATTTCTTTATTCGCAGTTTCAATAACTAATGCTTGTAGCTGCCCAGACCAAAATACAGTGGATGAAAACGCTATATTTCCTGTATAACCCCGCCAAATGTTTCCGAAGTCGCCCACGTATCAAGGACTTATCTGCATGTGCCATGGCGTATTATTTTATCGCGATTAAGCCTATACATGATTTTCATTGCAGCTCTACATCACTTTGCAGTATATGACCAACTGTCGTGCACAAACAATGTTGGCAACTGAACATAATGTTTTACGATAGTTTTAAGTGTATGCTGATATGCCACCACAACTTATGTCTGCTACACAGCTCGTGTTGGACAGCAAACACGAAGTTGATCAGCCTTAAGTGTGCCTTATTGCCGTAGCTCTCAATGTGACGTATTCTGTGAAAATATCCGTCGAGTGCTGATGATCAACAGAAGAGTACATTTGTTTCACCTCTTGATAGTTATGGTGACTGCTTATATCGAGCTTTAGAAGGCTCGCATCATAGGACCACTTCGAGATGTCAACTCTTGATGCATGCTTTGACTGATTGCCTTCTGCGTTTCTTCATGTCCCTATCTACCACTTGAGACACACTTCACAACCTGATGTGCTTGTCTCATCAAAGGCTATGCTGCATCTCTGCTATTCTCAGATTGCTCATGAAGTGACACCCTGGTCATACGCTCGCGCACCTCGTGGCTGAAGGGACTGCCGTCGTATTCAACAGATCTCTGTGTCACATATTTCCCCATGAGATAAAACCCGCCTCTGCGCCGTGTGTGCGCCTGTCAATAATACAACCTCGATCTTCAAACAGTGCTACATGCGCCCTTCTGGAGCTCGACAGCAACGTGAGTGAAGGCATGCGCCAAATCGTGCATGGGCTCATAATTCAATGGTGTAACGCACGATCACCACCATCATCGACTCGTCAAACTCAAGGTCGTCGCCATTTGAATCCGTTGGATCCCAGATCCCAAACTGATTCATGTCCGTTTGATGGCGGCCCTCCTCGTCCTTGTTATGGCTCCTCCGCTCTTTTGGAGGCGCTCACGTATCACCGCACGTTGTCAATACTGTCGTTGTGAGGTCCAAGATGGGTACAATTTGAATAGCATCCGTCATCCTGGCATCAGCTGTCATCCATCATCCTGGCATCAGCCGTCATCCATCATCCAGGCATCAGTTGCCATTGATCATCCAGGCATCATACACTTTGGGCTAGCTTTCGGCATCAGCTGTACCCAAACATGACCTTCGACCTTCTTCACGATTCCAACCATTGTCTAATTCTCAGACGCCGAATAGCACATATCCACGTGTATCTATTATTCAATCTCTAATCACAGTCACATTTGAAGCACGTGGTCATCAACGTCAGACCTACACGCTAGATAGATGATGCAGTAGAGCGCCGCCAATGCACACGGCCGGTACACACTACTTATAAGATAAATCACCTAACTCATCGCAGCAGCGTTTGCGCAACACTCGCCTCGTCACGTGTGGACTAACCAAGGCCTCAAGGGTTAATGATTGTTGTTGTGGGAGCACGCAATGCGCCGCTTTACTTCCCACTGACCTGGGTGTTCAGAACCCTGAAAAATGAGCCGGAAAGCTCTTGATTTGGTTGAGAACTCAGGCCTGAGTGTCTCATGTTCTGAAACCAACATTTGCAAGCTAGGACCAAACACACAAGGATGACAACCCTGTCACAGATGAGAGATGCACCTTGAGCTGAGCCCTTAGATCAAGGGTGATGACACTCACTCGAGGGGCTGGAATGAGCTGCTCCTGGTTGGTTCCAACTCGGCTAAGTTGGGGGGACGGAGGCCAAACAATTGACCACCTGGCTAGGCTGGAAAGTGGCCACACACAGTCTTGACCACCTGGCTCGGCTGGAAAGTGGCCACACACAGTCTTGACCACCTGGCTAGGCTGGAAAGTGGCCACACACAGTCTTGACCACCTGGCTAGGCTGGAAAGTGGCCACACACAGTCTTGACCACCTGGCTAGGCTGGAAAGTGGCCACCCACAGTCTTTACCACCTGGCTAGGCTGGAAAGTGGCCACACACAATCTTGACCACCTGCTGCTGGGAGAAATCCGTTAGGATTCATCCTAGATCCTGCATCTGCAGGATCGGCTCACCGTCATTTCTAGGAAATAGAACTAAGTGGAACCAGGGGTTGCAGCTCACTCTTTGATGATCAGCAACAAAGTGTTTAGGTTCCTTTCACATTGGTGGAGACAGCAGAGGGAATATTTCAGTCTGACAAGTGGACCACATTTGTCTCCAGACCTGTGGATTGACGGTGACTCCCGAGACTTCTCTTTCCTTTCTTTAGATCTGGCTTCAAGCAGTTACTCTGAACCGAAGTTCACCAGGTCTATCATTCCACCCGCAACCCGAGGATTTGTCACCCGTCTTCTTCCTTCATCCTGAGGTGGCAGAAGTTTACCAAGATCTACAGAAAAGGTTTTGAGTTGAAAAGCGTTTCCCTGCCCCTCAACAATACCAGTTCCCACAGGTCTGTTCTCTCTGTGGGGGCGACCACAGGAAAAAGGGCAAGGCCTGTAAGGCCTACCACGCTGTATTGGGAGAGGCTTCTCCGGACACACATGCGTGCTCTCACCCGCGTGCTCTCACCCGCGTGCTGGCTGAGCGCTGGAGCGCTGAGCTGACTATAGCTAAGGGACTCGCTGGGCGGGACGACGACCATAGAGAACACGATGTCAACTTTGTCGTGGGGACTTCTCGGTGGCAAGCACAGTGGAGCCGGCCTGCGATATGACCAAGGACCTAGGTACGACGACGACGCGGGTAACGACACGCGTGAAGCGTTCATGCGGGGAACCTCCTCACCAACGTTACTTGCCCCCTCCCTTCCGCCTTCCCGCGTCTGCTTCAGGAAAAGGACAGAGAGTGCTCGGTCGCAGGAATACGAGCTCGAGGCCCGGGGGAAAGTGCGTCTGCCTGCTCTAATCAGGGGGGGCTCTTGCACCCGTGTGGTGTACGGGGAGTGCGGCCTCCCCCTGCGCCTGAGCCCAGATCTGACAGTTTCAAGGATGCTCTCCTGTGGTGGCAGAATTGGCGGTCGGAAGCGGATTTGAGTGAGCACGGGGTACCCCTTGTGGCGAATGAAGGCGGAATCAAGACGGCGCTTAAAGCTACGGTCCCAGTGGTGACTGAAAGGGCACACCGATGGGCGATGGTTTTGCGCAATGACCAAAACGTGGATGCGTTGTTGCGCTCGGTGTTGCTCGTGGCGGGTTGCAGGTTTGACCCCTAGAAGGTGGGTACGGCAGGCCAGAGCTCTGTGGGATGTGGGTTTGAGCACACCGTTGCCCCTCTCCATGAGGAGGAGTTGCATAGCCGGCGGGCTGTGCCGATCCCTAAATGGTGTGTGCTGGTGACATGTGGTGTTGGGGTGGTGGATGAAGAGCGCTCCATTTGGGAAGGTCCCAGTAGTTTGCGACAACTCGCAGAATGACGTGGCATCGGTCAACTGAGCGCCGGGCACCCCGGAGCAGACGTGGCACTCAGTGTCGGATGCCTCGGGCCTTCCTCAGGCCGCGCCACTTCATGATTCAGGCTGACATGAAGAGCGCCTACCGGCACCTTGCCCATTGCCTTGCCGCACTTTAAGTTCCACACTTACAGGTGGATCGGTTCGGTGGTTGACCTCCGGCTCCCCTTTGGGAATCAGGCGGTTCCGGGGGAAATTGCACGAGTGACAGCTGCACCGGTTCGGTTCACGTGGAGACAGGGTTCCTGGTGACAGCTGGCTTCTTCCAAGACAATTCCTGGGTCGGTGTTCAGACCAAGGACCGGGCTAGATAAGCCCTGATTCTGTTGCAAAATGTGTTTGAGTTCTCGGGACTAGATGTCGCATGGAACAGGCGGGGGGGGGCACGGCCACTGTCTCTAGGACATTGCCTTCCGTGGAGTGCGGCTGTGTACCAATGGACCCAGGGAAGGGAAAGTCTCGGCCAGCCTCCCGCAAAGCACGTGCGCAGGATTGCAGGGGAAGGCGTGGCAACTGGTCCAGGAGAGGCGGTGCGCTAGGAAGGACTTTGAGAGGTTCATGCGCCAACTTGCCTTTGCCGCCAGTCCGGTGAGAGGCCTCTCCTTTTATGGTGGGGTTGGGCAAGCTCTCCCGAGATCCAAGGGGAAGTGGCTGAAGGTATCTGGTGGGGCACGGGCTGAGTTTCACCTTTTGGCGGAGTGCCTCGCAATTACAACAGGCAACCAATCGTGTTGCTGAAGGTCTGCATATAGCTGTGATGTGCAATGGATCATGCTAACCGCTGTTCATTATCTCATATATACCTGATTATTCATGAAGATGCATCATCGTTCACAAACGTACGCGGCTGACGAGCAAGCAACGTGATGCATGGCTCAAAAAGAGGGATGGGAGATGCAGCCTTGGAAGGACACGACCAATCTCCCATCCCTCTTTCCGAACCATGCATCACGTCGCTTGCTCGTCAGCCGCATATGTTTGTGAACGATGATGCATCTTCATGAATTATCAGGTATATATGAGATAATGAACAGCGATTAGCATGATCCATTGCACATCATAACCATGTGCATGTGACGGCGAAGCCATCCCACTTCACAGTGGAACGGGGATGGAAGGTTGTCTCACGGGCGGCATTTTACGGTGAGCTGGCTTTGACTTAACGGCCAGGCTCGACTTAACGGCCACGCTCGACTTAAGGGCCAGGCTCGACTTAACGGCCAGGCTCGACTTAACGGCCAGGCTCGACTTAACGGCCAGGCTCGACTTAACGGCCAGGCTCGACTTAACGGCCAGGCTCGACTTAACGGTCATGCCTCATGAAGAGCTGCACCTATTCAGGGACCAAACATCTTCCCGGATCAACTTCATGGAACGCTTTTTGGTGTTGTGGGCAATGTCTCTGTGGGGCGAGGACCTCCCTAGGCTCACGGTTGTGTATATCACGGGCGACACCCCAACCAAAGGAAAGTCGGAACAGTGGAAGTGCACCCCAGACTTTAGGAAGCGGCTTAGGCGGATCTTTCAGCAGTGTGTAAAGTTTGATGCACGGTTCATTGTGGAGTGGGCTCCTTCCAAAGAGAAGCAATTCGCGGACGCTCCGAGTAGGAACGACACGGGCCTGTTCTTTGAGTTGCACCGGGAGTGGACCCTAGCACCCACCGATTCCGTTACACTTGGATCGTATGACGCGGAACTTGGTGAGAGGCCGCCAAACCGCCACGTGGCCGCTAAGCTGTACCATCGACCTACGCGGGGAACGGGCAGGGGAGCGAAATGGGAACAAGAAAATTGGCTAAATTGGTGGGAGTACCAATACATTGTTGAGACTGAGAAGGAGTGTCCGACCTGCTATGATCCGTCAGATGATGCTGAGGACGATGAGCATGTTAGTGAAACTAGCGAGGAGGCATCTTAGATAGCCCAGACTTAAGCGCTTAGCGCGATCCCCTGCCTACGTGATAATGCAGACTCTTTGTGATGAGAATTTAGCGCGATACCAGCGGAGGTATACAGACGTCAATGCAGGCCCAATATAGCATTGTATATATTGTACGACAGCATGCGCCTGAAGGATCGACCGGATGATTTCTTTTCTCTCGCAGGATCCGAAGATCCACTGAGGCCCGCTACGCCTCTTCTCGTGTGAGTTGCCCTAGGGCGCCATCGCGGATGGGAAGGAGATCATTGCCCCGCAGGCGACTTCGACCACGGAGCAGAGCGTGCAAGTGGTCCGGCAAATTTTGCACCGTCATGGGTACACCAACGTCCTGAGCGGAGTATATGGGACCTCGTGCGATGGGAAGAATGAGAAGGATTGGAATAAGGCGTGCCATGCCACCTTCGAGAATGTGCGATTGTCGAAGGCTTTCGTCTTTGACGACTCCTTGACCGAGGTGGCGTCCTCCTTAGAGAGTAGTGCCACCAAGTTGTTCAAGATGGATGAGGGGAGTGAGACTCCGTGGGACAACGTGTCCTTTGACACCTTGGCACCCAATACGGAAGTCCCATCTGCTGAAGCTGAGGCCGGAGACGGAATCCCCGGGTTGTCCCAACACGATAGTGCAACTGGGAAAGCCTTCGAGCTATTGGGTGGACCCGAGTTCACGACCGGGGCGATGCTCAAGGCGACGGGGTCATCCGATCCCGCTTCCATCATCTCCCAGCTAATCCGCAACCTACAGGCCATTGTGTCCATGATATATCTGGTGAAGGCCGGCAGCGCACGGCTGAGCCCCCTCTGCGCCCTGGCGTGGTGTCATGCCGAAAACCTCAGTGCGTGACCAACAGTTCCGCTTGGTACAGCCACTGATGCGATTCTGTTGCATCTTGGCCGCCCTCCACCATTTCCTGAAGTGCAAGCCGCGCCAGAATGTGGGGATTTCCGCTTGTTATGTGATCTCGGTCTGGCCCACTTCCTCGTCTGGCGGACTTCCACCGGTTCGTTGTGGCCACACTGAAGCGCTCCGAAGCGCTCTGAGTGGTTTGAGGCTGAAACAGACCTTTGCTCTGCTCCGAAATGCGCCCGGGGCGACCGGAAGCTACAGGGACCCGCCCGGTGACCGATAGTGGTTTACCAAGTCCCACCATGAGGTGCGCGGCTAGACTGACCTAGAGGCAGTTTTACAGATCAAGAGATGTGGGAGTTGGAAAACAAAATGTCCTACTTCACCTTCAATGTGGTTTGCCTGTACCACCCATTCCTCCTACGAGACGGGAGGTACGCAGTTCCGTGGCTTTGCAGTGTGGACCCTCCGGAGGGCGGTGTTCCCGGCCTCGGAGCACTTCCTTGAACTGTGGCCCACATTCCCGGCGAGCACTGTGAAGTACACCATGGTCAAGACTTCATCCCTTCGGTTGCCTGGCCCCTTCATCTTGATTTGGGCTCCACCTCGCCGGAGGTTCATTGATATATCACATCTCCGCCGGACCCTCTGGGAAATCATAAGAGGGCAACCCTAAGACCACGAGCCCGCAGGAGCGTGCTGGCACTTTCTTCGAAGGAGGGGTGGATCCCTCCGAGGAGAATAAACTTTTGAGTTGGACAGAGTGCCTGCTTTTGGTGGTTGCTTCAGGAAGGCCAATATCACGCCCGAGAAGCGGAACAGCTTCTCCCGTACCGGTATCATGCTCCGTGGGAGTGTGAGGCTCATGGGGAAGGATCGGATGGTGGCTGGGGCTTCTTTCTGGAGGTGCACGAGTTTCTCTTCCAGACGGCGAGGTACCCAAATTTCTGAAAACGTGGCTCTGGAGGTAAAATATTTGGAATGAAATACTTCGTGATATTCTAATGAACTTGTGTTTGGTGTTACCTCGTGTACCTTGCAATAATTAGAGGAAATGTCATACACCTTTCACGAGGGTGAGCGTGCCGGCCACGTCAGCTCATGCACATCTCACGGGGGTAAGCGTGCTGACCATGTGTACCAATTGAAGCAGGTGGTTCGTTGGATTTGATAAATACGCCAGGCCATGCACCTCTAACGAGGGTAAGCGAGCCAACCACGCCGGCTCATGCATACGACAAGATGATACGTCGTCTGATTTGAACATCCGTGAAGACAGCCTGGGAGGGGTTGCCGTTGACCTGATGCGCTATGCGAAGACAGGCTGGGAGGGGTTGGCGCTGACCTGATGCGCTATGTATGCCGGGGAGCCACGCGTCTCGCACGATGGTGCTGCGGCCGTGCACGACGACCCCGCGGCGCGCTGGCACTTAAAGGCCAGCCGGGCAACTGGTCGATGCTGGTCCCTCCTCCTTCGTTCCGGCTGCGTGCCCATCTCCATTCCTCTCCTTCACATCTCAGCCGAAAGAAACCGAATTCTAGGTTGCGAAAGCCATAAGAAATAGGTTGATCCTTGCATGTGACGGTGAACGACCTCGCTCAGCACAAAGCCCGGAGGAATGGTTGGTGCACACATGGTGAGGCACGGAGCATGCAGATCGCCGTGCCGGGTCCCCCAGAAACCTCCGAGAAAGGCTGGCCAGCGGCGCTCCTCAAAGGTGCTCCGAGAAACAGAGCTCGGCAACCTACCCCCAGGTGACACTCATAGGGGGCTCGTCCTTGTCCGCCCCCTCAAATCCCATCCAAGGGCATTACACGCGAGGCTGTGCTCTTGCGCCATCGGGAGCATGTGAACACCACAAAAACCTGCAGCAGAGGACGGGGCGCAGGCAGGGCGCATCCGCGATGGGGCGAATGCCAGCACAGCGCGCGTACGCGGCACTGCAATGGTCGCAGCTGCCACACTGCCGCGAATTGCCTGGCCGGCTCAACATACCTGATTGTGTCAAAAGGTGTCGGTTGGATTTCCGCTGCCTCTTCGCCCCAAGCAGTCCATGCCAACATCCTGGATGGCTGCTCCCCGGTCCCCTGATGGGGCGCGTGCCAGACTTGATGAGGCCCCCCAAGCGTTTGTGCGGCCGCCGCGCCCCGTGGCCACCGTTGTGACGGCCTCTCGTGCCCACCTTCCTCTCTCGCGAGGCGCACCGCCCTGGACCCGTCTCCCGGGACAGCACTCCACGCATCCCCTTGCTCGGAGTAATATTCTCCCCGCCAGTGGCTGCGCATCGCCTCGCTCGGCGCTGGAACCCCGCCGTTGCTACTTGAACCCACGTACGGGTCGGTAGCGCAGTACCCGCCCGGGCGGAAGTAATGGGGGCTCAAAAGGTGGTTGGCGTACGTGCCCCACTGGGGCGGCTGCGTCTGAAGCACACCTCCGCTGATGGAACCTGCTCGATGCACACATCCGCGCCGGAGGCTCAGAGATCTCCCAGCACGTCCGATTAGTACCGGCGAGCTCGCCACTTTATGCGCACTGGAGAGGATCGCGGCAAGCTCTAGCACACCTAGCTTTCATCTCCGTCGTTTCACATCACTCAAGCACACCTAGCACTCATCTCCGCCG